>CM067519.1:8267242-8527242 GCA_034509495.1 Acestrorhynchus altus | reverse complement strand
ACAGAGAGGAAGAAAGCTTCACTAAGTTGCGGTGATGGTGCTGGTGGTGGTACTTTGGCCCAAAATGTTCCAATGGGCTGGCTGAGAGGCTGGAGTCGTCATTCTGCCATGTGATCACAGCCAAATGACCTTAGCTTCACTTTACTTTTTACTTCAGCCCAAGGTCCATTAGCCCAGCATTCTGCTCCTCCATTACCCCCTGATCAGCCTCTCTCTCACTGCCCTTCCCTCCACCACTCTCAGCCACAGCACAGCAGGAGCTGCAGCCGCCTGTCTTACGCCACTGCAACATGACAATATTTTTTTTCTCCCTGAGAAATATCTCAGTAAATGATAATACAGTCATGGTTTTGTGCAGCACAGAAATATAATCACTGTATCGTATAATCACTGTGCTAGCAGCAAATTGATGGATTTACACCAAGAACTGTCCTTTACATGTGATGATAATGACTGAAATATGTACCCCAAAAAAAGTTCAGCATTCATTAATCCTGATTGATGCAGCATTAGCATTACAATGACACAAAGACCAAATCTAGTGCATTTGCATTATAGTGACTGGATGATTAGTGCAGACTTCAATGAGGAGAATACATCAAAAGGAACATGTGACTTTTTAATTTTGATATGTTTTTGGACATTTGAATTTGATTGTATGTGGTTTATAAAACATAGGGTCATATAAAGTCTGCATAAAAATACCCCCAATCGGGCTGGGTGATATGGATCAAAAGTCATATCCTGATATATTTGATCTTAAATTAAATTAGGTAAACAAAAAAGCCCAAACTCCCATTTCTACCAAATCATGTATGTCAGTGTAGAGACCACCTAGTTTTTCTAGGCCTGATCATTTCTGGAACCTTCAAATGTGTCCTGTTGAATATTTAAGCATCTGCAGATCTTCAAATCTTGAAACATCCAATGGATATGTTCAACAAAAATGTGGATACATGAAGTAAAGCTTTCCAGTTGGGCCCCAGAAATGGAAGAAGGTTTTACTCATCAACAACCAATAGCATGCTTACAAAATAAAAGTGGAAACAATTAAGTTCTGATTTACAGTGAGCTCTATCTCTATGTCTTCAAATTGTGAATGTAATGAGTGGTCGACTAACTATGATTCATGACAGAAGTTAGAATTCATACCTGATTCGCATAAACTTGCAAAAAGTCACATTTCTGGCAGCAGGGATTCCAGAAAATGTCTGTATGAAGTGGTATTATCAGGTAAAGGGAGTCCCATTTTCTAACACTTTCTGGAACCCCTGTCACCAGAAAATTATCATTTTACATTCTCTTTAAAAAGTCTCAGTTTGAACTGTCAGTGTCAATGTTACCTTTTTCATAAAATACATGAAAACTGTCAAAAATGTTCTCTAACTGTACTTTAACTGTGTCATTCTTCATTTAAAATCTACATCTGTACAATTAACTACACAGAAGAGAATTCATATTAAAGCAGGCTAAGACTTGTATGTATTGAAAAAGTAAAAGCAACAGAGCTATTTTAGAAAAAAGAACATGTGTAAGTGTTCATAAACAAACTTTCAAAACAAAGGCCGTGGAACAGTTTTAATGCACCTCGAAAAGGCCAAATCTGAATTTAGTTGACATCAGGATGGTGATTACCTTTGTGTGTGTGTATATATATATATATATATATATATATATATATATATATATATATATATATATATATATATATATATATATATATATATATCTCCTCAATTATTATTATTCGCACTTTGGTCTATAATGTGTCTACTAATTTTGTCTACCATGTTCTGACAATAAGCATGAATATAACATGCTTATAATTCTGAAAGTACAGCTTGTGTAAGCATGTTCTGTTCTTACGTGTCCACGGCAACATGCACAGGCACACACTTATCAATCTCAATCCTTCAAGTCTATAAAATAGACATACCATGTTCATAATAATGTTCATTGTCTTTATATCTGTAACAGCGAATAACTGCCTGACAACCGATGTCTTTAATGGAAAGACAGCCTCAGTCTTTTTTCTTGCCTAGCCATCTGAAACAGAGCTACAGCACAGATAAGAAAGACACTCCTGACATCAGAAGGTGTCATGTCATACATGTGCAAAAGGTTTAGACGCCTGAAGATGTGCAAAAAGATCATATCTAATCAGACGCTTTTCAAGGCACTGTCATGGACAGCTGTGCGTGTGTGTGGATGTGTGTGCGTCTGCTCGAGCCTGTGGGAACGGCCTTTTGTGCTGCTTGTTTTTCTGCGTTGCTTTGATCTTCACTGGCTAAGCTAGCTGCCTCACCATGTCAGCTTCAACACGCTACACAAAAGCAATCCCCCAAGTAAAGAAAATATCAAAAATAATTGCATCCCTGAAACCATTTTTGATGTTCTCCAGAACAGATGCCCACACACACACACACACACACACACACACACACACACACAGGAACAGCCACACACTCTGTGTTGCTTTCAATTTGAGGTGTTATTTTCTCTCCCTGAAATTCCTTATATAATGATAGTGAGTGAGACTGGGTCCATCCTTGGGGCTTCAACTGAATGTCTGACTGTTTGAAGTCTAGAACAGATCCTGGAAAAGGAAAGACCCCCATCACCTCCTTCAAAAGTCTGAAACAGAACAATACATATGAATATAAGTACATATAAAATATAAATCAAAACTACCTTCTCTGTCCACTACATGTAGGCGAATTGATTGGCTAAGACAGATTTGGTGACTAAAGCTTACTTTTTTTCAGTTTTGCACTGGAACAACAAGGCTAATGTTGTTAACAAACAACAGGGGCTAATCTGTTAGAATTCTATACACAGCTTGCCTAAACCATCATAGGCCACTTTTCCACAAAAGTTAAATGGTTTACATGGTGTGGACCCATTGATTTTAGTTACGGTTTTTCTTTTTCCATTTGCAGTGTGGCTCAATTAGGACCAGAACGCACTTTGTGGGCAGTTACATGTCATTTCACTCACTTTCCAAATGAATTAAATCCCAGTGTGTGTTTACTGCTCTGTCGACGTGTACATGCTCAACCTGCATGCAGACTGATCAGCGATAAGGGGCAGAGTTGATGACATTACTTTTCCAGATATTGGATTATAAATGTAAATGAGGAAGGGGCTGTTCACTCTCTTTCTTTGCACTCACAGGGTTCAAATTTCAGAATAAAAGTCTTGAGAAGGGCTAATACTAAATACTAAATAATACAAATCATCATTTCCATTCAGGTTGTTTTCTATTTAATCTGTCAAGTATTTTAAAGAACTTATTATAACATCATATCCAATTAATCATTCAAATAACTAACTACACAACTGTGTATCTTAGCTGACAAACACTGGATGATCAAATCAACAGGATTTCTGAGATGTAAAGTGTTTGTTTAGTTCTTATAAGCAAAACTATTTGTAGGCTTGAGTACATTTTTGATCAAAACATGGTCAAATTCATACAAAAATCAAAATTCTGTTATCTACTACTCACTGCCGAAACAGATACCAGCCTAGTTCTACATTAGTCCTGCAGCCTCACATAGCTCTAAAGTTGTATTTGTAACATCTGCTGTGACAGCCACATCAGGGAAGCCTGTGGATATAGAGAACACCTTGAAAATGGCATGCGGTATGAGCTGGACGCATTATAAACTGTATAAGCCATGTTCATTCTGCAGGAGGTCTGCATTTAACAGCTGGACTGAAGTACTGAAGCCAGGATCGAGCCAATACGAGAATACACACACACACACACACACACACACACACACACACACACACACACACACACAAAATATTTATCTCAGCTTTTGAGCTTGATACTTTCCAGATTACACTATGTCAAAATCGATATAGCAGACCCTATCACTTACACTTTTATTTTCTTTTATAAAATAATTATTATTTTAAAATAATAAAATAGCACCACTCTTGGCCCATCGAAATGTGATGCTGTCTAAATGTAACGCAAAGGAAACTCAGATTGTATGACTATCCTACTTAAAACAGTACTAGAATTATTAATGATAACAGAAATTGACTCAACTTGCTGCTGTCTCCCCTACAGTTAGGAAGTGGAATTTTAAACACATTACTATCAGCATGCTGACCCATGTGTGCTTCCATTTAAGAAATATGAGCTATACCTAGTGAGAAACGTGAACTAACACAGTACAGTGTAAAATGTTTTTTAAATGCTGAAGTTATCATTTCATAATGTTTGAATGTAGCTAACACACGATTACTACCTAATGCGAGCTTTTTGTACCATTGTATAGATTCATTCTTGCCAAAGTAACAAGGTGAAGTGAATATTTATTACAACAGATTCAAATCTATAATGAAATGGGAGAGAAACTTCCAATAATAATAATAATAATAATAATAATAATAATAATAATAATAATAACATTTAATACATTAAACTGCTGCTCAATGTGTTTCACAAAGAAGGACAAAAAGAAGTAGTTCATTATATTCTGGTTGACTGACTACAAAAGCCTGCAGGTAAAGAGCAAGCAGGCCAGCGATGAGTGTGGACACACATGGGGGCAGCTGTATACACCACACACACACACACACACACACACACACACACACACACACACACACACACACACACACACACACACACACAGGAAGAGTGATTTAAGAGCTTGTTTAGGGCAGAGCTTGGTTTCAGTGAGTCACCCAAAATGGTGGCGAGGGAGGCGGTGGCTGCTGAAGGCAGTGGCAGGTGTACACACTAAGCTCAGTAATTATTTCCCTTTATCCGACCTGCGCCATTTAAATGAATTCTCATTCAGTTTGTCTATCTCTGCCAGCCTGATAGACTCCTCCACTCACCTTAATTATGCCTTCACCCCCCACTGTTTACTGAATGACTCTTTCTGATTCTCTAAGGTGGAGAAGACTCACACACACACACACACACACACATACGCACCCACACACCCACACACACACATACACACACACCTGTGCACAGGTGTGACTTCCTCACTCAGGAGATTAAATATGACAGACCAGACAGGGCTGTGGCACCGAAGACGCTACAGAAAAACTCCTGTGACATAGCTGTGTATTTCTCACACAGACTGCAGGTTAGTGCAGAACTAACTGTACTGTTATTATTTTATTTTTAATTGGCTCAACACATCTATATCTCTCAAGAAATGTATCTTTGCATTACTCATCACTGACACCAAAACATTGTGAAGAACCTTTCAAACAATCACCCGTTGTAAAGGTTCTTTACCAATTTGAAGGTTCTCACATTCATGCAGGTTCATCCATCTCACACCACACATTACACACATAATTCTGTATGATATAAAAAGGGCATCACTGAAAGAACCCACTGTATACGTAACAGTTGTTTGACTTTGGACCAATGTTGGAACCCTTTCTGGTTTGTTAGAGACCCATTATAGACCAAAGGATAGAGGTGCATTGACTTGATTCATCCCATTGAACGTTTATGTAATGTTTCTTCAAGTGTATTGATACCAAATTAAATGTTTGAATACCCCCTTTTCAAGAGCATATGATGGAATCTGTACCTTGTCAATGGACAATTGACTTTGAAAGCAACACCAGCAGTCTTTTAGTCCAAGCACCATTCTCCATGTTCTTTCAGAGATCTGATCTTCATGATGTCAATGCATAAATGCACTGATTGGTGTTGCAATGGTCCCGTTTAATTTATAACTGCATTAAAGTGCCAGATATGGGTGTAAACACAACGGGCATCATCTAGTGATTTTGGAGGATGCCCATAACCAGTGTGGTACCATGTTATATGTAACAGTGTGACATTACAGATTAAGCCAAATGCTAGAAAAGAGATATTATTTTTGCATATTTTGCAAGTCATACACTATAAAAATAAACAAACAAACAAAAACAACACAACCAGTTACCAGACTGTGTTTTATTACAGTACATTTACAGTCATTTCAATGATGTTGCTCTTTACAACTGGCTAAGCTCTTGTTAGCTCTGTAGGATCAAATGTGTGGTGATGGCTTTTTGATGCCAGCTCTTCGTGACACAAGGTTAAAGAGCTCAAACTCTTACAAAGAGAAAGAGACCTCATGTTACACATTTTTCCCAAGGATAAATATATATATAAGATATTTATATTACTAGAATGAGAAAAAATGTATGTAGCATTTTTTATGTAGCATGGTGTTTCATATTAATAAGGTTAGATATATCTATATCTATATATATATATATATCTATATATATATATATATACCAATATATTTATATGCATATGTGTGTGTGTGTGTGTGTGTGTGTGTGTGTGTGTGTGTGTGTGTGTGTGTGTGTGTGAAGAACCTTTAAGGTAAAGTGTATGTCTACTGATTAACACCCTGTCTAGTGATACTGGCGTGAAGATTAAGAAGGATGAATATAAAACCTTGGGCAGGTTAAAGTGGCTATGAAGTGTGCTGGGAAATGGGAGTGCTAGCACCTTCAATTCTCCTGCACCTGCTCTCTGTTAACACAAAGATGCACTATCCCCTTTTACATTTGGCACATCACAATTTTTCAAGCTGTCCCGACCCCAGGTTCTGCACATCACTATTAGATCACCTTTTAATCGATAACACAAGCTAGTGGGAAGGAAAGCGAGAAATGACGAGAGAGGCAGAAAGAGGGATAATGACATTGATGGAAAGCGAGAGAGAAAAGAGAGAAATGAGTGAAGTTGGGGTCACTCTTCCTAAGCTGACCTTGACCAACAGAGGCGAGACCATGAGTGTGCCACAGTGAAGGAGCATTCCCAGTAATAACAGGCAAGAGAGTGTGGAGGAAAAAACATAGGTGAAGTGTTAAAAAGAGGAGTGTAAAGGTGGTGGTGGTGGGGGTGGACAATTAAAGCCACTGCGCCGTGTAAAGCAACATCTGTAAGAAAGGATTCCATCAGTTCCAGTAAATGGATCACTCAGTCTGCGAGCGAGTGAGGCAGAGCGTTTGGAGAGAGAGAGAGAGAGAGAGAGAGAGAGAGAGAGAGAGAGAGAGAGAGAGAAGGCTAGAGAGGAGCAGGGTGACAGCAGGTGGAGAGCAGATCAATGGCTGAATGAAAGAAATGGCTCATCTTCCCTCCACGGCCTGCTGTGTCACACATCACTCCTCTCTCCCCACTCTAATTAATCTAATCACTTCCTGCTGGAGAGAGAGAGAGAAAGAGAGAGGAAGAAAGAACGAAAAAAGAAAGAGAGAGAGCTCATTCATCCTCACACCTTTCACACCTCTGCACTCCCTCAACAATGTTCCCCGCATGACCTGGTAGTAGGTTGGGGACGTGCTGGTGAATTATTCATTAACACTGCCTTTCCACACCCCTGGGTAACGGGACCTCAGCAGTTTTAACCATGGCCAGTTCCGTCACCTCCAGCATTCATGTTTACCAAAACATGGAAGGCAATGTCCTACATAACTTTAATATAATCATGCCATGAACACTAGAAGTCAGATTTCATAAGACATCATGAGCTGGAATTGACACATATTACATCCATTAATATAACAGTGTCATTTTACCATTTCTGATAAATTTCAGGACATATGATGCTTTAGGTCATGACATTACAGTTTGTTACATGTTAATATAAAGTTATTACATCAACTATCACAGTATCCTTGTATGCCCCAGCCCATGGACTGGCTTAGATCTTGACTAGCAAAGGATATGTTTTCATTTTTACCAGCATGATGAGCAAGACAATGTTGGTCAGCCAGCACAATCAAGTATAACCAAAATCAAATACAATATATGCTATGCTGGCCAAGAGCTGGTTGACCAGCTAATTTACAAGTAAATAGTAAGCTTTGGCTTGGATGACCAGCATTTCCACCACCATGACCATCAAATCCACCTTAAACCATCTGGAATCAGCTGGTTAGGAGCTGGGTTTTTCAGAAGGGTGGTTTACCTCAACTAAAAAAATGGTTTAGGCAGAGCTGAATCAAACTAAGGGCATAAAGTACCTTGAAGTTGTTTAGCTAAACTAAGGAAACCATTTCCTTTATTATGACTACTGTATGGAATGAAATGGAAGCCTTAGCATTTTAAGTCATCACACACTCAGACCATGAGTTTTTAAGTAATCTCAAACAGGGATGCTTATGTTTCCAATAATGTATCACACACTATCTTCTTTGTTTGGTACACAGCTAAAACAGTCTTTTTGAGGTTTGAAATGTGGCCATTGTCTTTTTTTTTTTTTTCCGTACCTGAAATGCCTGTGGGCTTTAATGATTTGACACTGCTCATTTCCAAAAAAATCACTGTAGTATTTCAAAAGCAAACTGAATGAATGATGAAGTTCTGACCTGCTGATGAGGCCTCAGGCAGAATTGGCAACACTGAAAATGCTCATAGATGTCCTTTCTATCCAACAAATCTAAATCATCTGCTTTTTAATGTGTTATGAATCACTCCCCTACAATATTATGCAACATCATTCAGACACAGTCTATAAACTCTGATTTAACTCCCTTTTCCTCCTTATGATCAAATCCATCACTGTGGGAAGGTCAGTCATTATACCGCCTGGAGTGGCCTTCTAGAGGAGTACAAGCTTTATACTGCAGAATCACACTGACGCACTGCATTTACAACTAGCCACTTTAAAAACACCTGCCCGATATTGTGTAGGTTCCTTTTTGTGACACCAACACATCTCTGAACTGTTGAGATATGGACTCTACGAGACATCTAAAGGTGTCTTGGGGGTATCAATGTTAGTAGTAGATCCTTAAAGTCTTGTCCAGACAGTCCAGTCTAGCATTCGCTCACCATATGCAATAATAAGCCTTTGGAGGGCTAGGCCAAACATTCATGGCTCAACACTTCAATATGTAAAAGCCATTTCAAGAAGACCAGCGAACAGTCAAGTCAGGTTAGCTTACAGCTTTGTACAGTTTCCTTTCCAGTCCTGATCGACGATCTCACAGAAACAAAACCCCCCTCTCTCTCTACCCCTGTTTCCTGCCCCTGAAGGCCACACTGCACCACCAGACCATAGCTGACTGAACCGTCACTAAACACAGCTCCTGAAAATACATCAGTTGGCCTGTCTCCTCGCACTCAGAGCAAGTGAAGAGCACATTACCCCACCTCCAATCAGTGGCCCACGACTATCTGCTCAAATGAATAAATAAACGAGCATAAACCAGGCAGATTAAACATAAATGACACAGAACAGAGAACAAGCTGGAGCCCAATTACGGCTTGCCCGCAGACACATGGAGCGACTTCACACAACAGCATAAGAAACAGCTAGCTCCCCCCGTTTGCTGCTTGCTGGTTAAATATAGTGCCTCTCCCCTCTGGCCCTGCCAGAGCAAGCCAGACTCGTCACTTCAGAACAGAGGTGCTGCTATTACCCAGCCATGAGGGAAGCTGATATCAAGGGTGTGCCCTCAGGTACAACAGAGCACATACACAAATACAAATAGCGTTCTGTGGCAATCATTCACAACCAAGTGGGTCCAATGCAAACTCTGAGATGCAGGGAGCTGTGTTTTTTTTTTCTTGTTTTCTCAGTTCTTGGCTGTATGTCTTTCTCTCAGAATCTATTATATTTTCTCCCAGAGAAAGCAAAGCATGTCTAACTATGACCCTTCACTTTATTTTACTCGGGTTTCCTGGCCACTGAACAATGCAGGGGTGGAACAATTTCAATAGGACTACACAGAAAATGAAAAATGGCCATTTGCAGAAATCACAGGGGGGTATTCAAATCTATTCCTATGAAATATGTTTATTTATTCCCTTTTCAATCACACCTATTCAAATTACCTACTAAATGGGCAGTTAACAGCTGTGTTGAACCAGTGTGTTTGATCAGGAAAATCATCAAACTGTGTTGGACAATGGCTCTCCAGGCCCAGATTAGAAGAACCCTGGAATAAAGTTCACTTATTGTAATTTTGTTAGCCAACTAGAACAGTTAAACTAACAAGAGCATAAACAGTCTACATAACTACACATAACAGTCTACAAAACTACTACTACGAGTTCTCAAGTGTCAATATATTTAAATATTGTTGCAAATTGAACTCAATCATGACAAAAAACTAGTCCTCTCCTCCAAGCATGTTCGGCTGACCAGACTAGACTAAAGAGGTACCACATTCATCACATTAGGTGAAAAAAAAGACATTGCTAGTGACTGGAAACTGCCACTGAAAAATGGAAATTTTATAGCAATAATTGGTTTTCCTGACCAACTGGGACAGTTTGTGTTCTGTTATATTGCTCTGCCATTCTAACGATCATTCAGATAAATAAATGACCAATAAAATCTGTGCACAACCAATAAAAATTTATGCTGACTTTGTTATAATTCATGTTGCAGCATCTGCTAAATTGAGCCTAATTTGCTGGAGGATTAATCAATATCTGCAGATCAAGAGAAGACTACAGCACACCAAGCAGCCCTATGTCCTAATACCTGTGAGAGAGGGAGAGAGAGAAGAGGACAGAGGGAGAAAAGCAGGGAGAGAAACTGAGCCCTCTGTGAAAAGTGAGGCTTTTAAAGCACAACAAGTGGACAGACGAGTAGTCAAGGAGAAATGTGAACCAATCCATATTTACACTGCTATTCCGTTATGGGTAGACAAGCCATGAGGGAGCAGGCTGCTGGAAATAGGCATGAAGGCAGTAACGCAGAGGGAGGTCTTGGCTCACTTTTGGTACATGGCTTTGAGAAAAGCTACAACTTTAATCAAGCCTGTACCTTTTAACTGGACCTAAAAGCAACCCATCAAAAGCAGCCCAAAGTTTTTAATCCAAACGTGAATTACATCCAACTTGGTTTATAGGGACACAAACTGTGCTCTATACAGGAGCAAACAGCCACGTTGCATAAATTTGCTTTCCGAGTACTCCAGATTCCTCATACATGAGGACGGGGCAGCTGTGGCCTGGTGGTGAGGGAACCAGCCTTGTGACTGGATGGTTCGATTCCCTGAACTGGCAGTACATGATTGACGTGCCCTAAGTAAGGCTCTTAACACCCCAGATGCTCCCCAGGTGCAGTGGATAAGGAACCCACCGCTCTGGGCATATGTGCTCACTGCCCACTAGTGTGTGAATTCACTAGTGTTTATGTGATGGCTTAAATGTGGAGGACAAACTCCCTTGTGTGCAAGCAAAGTGGGTCTATGTTTATGTGTCCTTTCAAAATTTAGTGGTGTGAGTTGATAACAGTCTGATTTTCTTATTTTATGGAATTCAGCCTGCATTAGATTAGCCATTTTCAGAATTTTGCTTAATTTCTTCATATTGTCAGAAAGCGCAAGCGCACAAAGGGATTTCCTTTTTAAATATAGTGGGTAAAAAGTAATACCTTTTGGTTTTTTTTGCTACTGGTCTGAAAGTCCAGCATTTTATATTATACTATTTCTATTTTAACACATTTTTTTTCTGGAACATGTTCATTAGACCTCAATAGGTTATGTTAATTAAGATGTATAACATTTCCACTTTCAATCTCTGCACTAAAAGCGCAAGCAGCTTTCTCCCTTCATTACTTCACAATGAAAAAAAAACCCAAAACATTGTGCCTTAGGGGTTCCATAGAACCAAAAAGATTACATATGTAGATTAATGTACATTATAAACATCGGGAGGAGCAAAGTGGGGTGATTATGTTATCAGCTGAAATACTGTACTTGGTAAAGAGTTTACTAGTTCACTTAAATAGCTCGACCTGCTAATAATAATATGGTTGGATAACTGTGTAGTTTCTGTTGTGCTTTCAGTCTGCTGTTACACCATTTATTAATTTTCTCCTCTTCTAACACTCCATAGCATTACACAGAATGGAGAATCCTGTGAGACCCAAAAGGTGAAAATGATTAGAGAAGAGGCCGAGATGTGGTCACTAGTGCATAAAATATTAGCTAGTAATCTTTATAATGAATGAATGAATAATCTGATGTGTTGCAGGAGAGTGATTTTTACATTGCTTTGTGTAACTGTCAGGTTATATGGAAATGTGTAATTAGTGTAATGAGTATTTAGTCACTTACAGGTTTCATCATTTGATGGTAAAGACATGAAAATCACATTTAACAAAAAAGATAAAGAGTTGTCTGCATAGTTGTCTGCAGTGTCAATCGATACGTTTTCTACAGTGCAGTTCAACACAGCAATTCAACACTCAATTCACACTTTTTTCTTATTTTTTTATAAACTGAAAGGGTTTAGGCTGAGGACGTTAAGCTGGGAAAAGGTGACTATTGTTTGTGCTCAGACCTAAAATTAAGGTTGCAGTGGAATACTGGTTTTAGGTTTACCACGGTGTGAAAATTAATGGAAAATTGATGATTATCTTAATGTGTACATTTCATGTTACAAACTGAACTCAGTCAAACAGATTTCTCCTTCACAACATCTGGATAATTCAACCTTTTCTCCCAAGTGAGGTCACTCAGATGCTTTTTCAGTCTCTTGTCATTTCAAGACTACTGCAATTTTCTTCTGGCTGGCCTTCCTATGCGGACCATCAGGCCCTTGCCACCGATCCAGAAAGCAGCAGCATGGCTCATCTTCAGCCATGTAACTCCTCTGCTGCCATCCCTTCACTGGCTTCCTGTAGCTGAACATCAAACCCTTGATCCTGGCCTACAAAGCAAAACATAGACCAGCCCCTCCATACTCAGTACCAATGGTCAAAAGCCAATTGTACCAAAAGCCCTTCAAGCGTCAAGTGCAGCTCAGCTTGGCCCACCATCCCTCAAGATACATGACAAGACAAGAATCCAGACTCTTTTCTGTCCTGGCACCAAAGCAGAAGAAGGAACATATCTCTGGGTGTCTGAACAGCTGAGTCACATCTCTTTCAAGAGCATTTTATACTTTAAAAGTTTAGAATTATACTAAGTCTTGTGTAATAAAGTGTAATATGTTGAACTTTGGGTATCGAGGTATCAATTCTGACATTTGTTTTGGCAGCATTTAAGCTTGAGGTATCTCTGGATTCTAGTCTCTACAAACGAGCTAAGATACTCAGATATTTTCTCAGTGAACAGCAAAGCACTTCTTTAAGTCACCCTGGATAAGAGTGTCTGTCAAATGCTGTAAATGTAAATGCTTAATAACAGTATTGGAAAAAGAATCCCACAGTTTTTACTAGTATTTCAAACTCATCAATCAATCAATCAATCAAAGGGAACAATCTTCATACGGAGAGCTGCAGCAATCTTCACTCAGCAAAACTCTTGTAACGCTGTTCTGTTGAACGAATTCAACAGCATATTCACCTTGAGTGCTCAAAGCAAAGACTGTAGTGAAGAGTTTAGAGGGCTGGAAGGAGGAGCCCTCCTAAAGTCTGGTGCACCCACAGAGTAGTTGGAGTGGATTTCGGGAGCATGGGGCCCAGTAATAGATTATAATCCACTAAAATATTCAGCACAGGAGGCAGCGCAAGAGGACAGAATGCATTATGCATCAGTTCAAAAACTGCCTGGTGCGCACCAGCGCTGGCACAAAATACCGACAGTCAGTCTCCAGGGAGACCCAAAATCCACCATTTAATTCACCCCACCTACACACAGACACCCAAGGGTTATGAGGATTGATTTTTAACAAAGACCTATCCCAATATGAAACATACTTTAGATTGACCTCTATCTTAATTTATTTATTATTTATTTGTTCTAAAATGATTTGTTTGGTTTTCCTGTTTTCTTCTCAGTTTAGTTTTTGCACAGTTAAAATGCTCAGAGTACAAATGTGGGTTTTGAGTAATCACTGGATGGAGTGTTCTTTTCCATGCTTTCTGCCTGATATTGTATGACAAGTGAACTTCATCAGATCAAAGTCTTGTCGAGGAGAATGCATTCCCCATATTATCAAATCCATCATCAGTGTGAGGTAAAAGCAATTTCCTCCCTCACAACATGATTATCTCTCCTGGGATTAAAAGAGCCAGAGAATGAGAGGTTGAAGCATTGAAGCCACAATAAATAAATAAAAATAAAAACTGTGTGTGTGTGTCTGTGTGTACATATATATATATATATATATTGTATATGCAGACACACACACACACACACACACAAAAACACTAGTGCATCTTTTTTTGTTTAAAAGTTTTCATTAGCTAGAGTAAAATAAAAATACAGCCAGACAGCCATCATGCTTGAAGGAGAGCGCTGGATCCCCGGTTCTGACGCAATGGTCGGCAGATATAATTTAGTGAAGAAACTTTTCTTTGTGAGGAAAACATTAGGACCCCCTATGTCCAATTAGCTGGACTTTCCCCATTAGACTGAAATAACCATAACCCTCTGGGGTCTACAAACTTACCAGTGCCTTAAATTCAAAGTTTCATGCAGTTATTATTAATATTTTTTGGAACAATACAGCCCAGAAACATTTCCCAAGTCTAATCCATGAATTGCATCTCATCATGAGATTGTACATGACTCACATCCAGAGTAACAAAGCAATGAAAATGGCTTAAGAATCTTGTCTTCAGCATCTTGGTATGTCTAACTGGTGGATTTGTGCATATGTTTATGTTTTGTGTCCAATGGACAATAAGAAAATCACTAATGACTTAGCCAGAATATCTATTCACATAGTGCTCAGAGTCACATGTGGCCTGATTATTAAGAATGTTTAGAACATTTTGAAAACATTTGGTTATTATGTAATTTGCAGATGTCTTTTTATGGACCCATATGAACATATGAAAAAATGTCATTTTCAATCATTAAAGTCTGGACTTTAGTATCTGGTATCTGTTTTTATTACATTGCCTACATTCTGTCCATTTGCAAATTTTGCAAAATGTCTGGCCAGAAAATGGCTCCATTCAAGAGCATGTATGTCCAGCAACAGAATTAACATATTACCGTCAGAATCCATTTTGTTCTAAATGATCCTCAGCTTTCTGGAATTAATCTGAAAGTCCAAAGCACCCATTTCTTGTATGCCGGTTCTTGCAAGTCTGATACAATAAAGAATTCATAGTGGAATTTATGATTGAGAGCTCACCCCAAACCATGACCCTACCACCTCCATGCTTCACAGTTGGTATGCGGTAATTGTGATTGAATGCCATGTGTGCCTGCATGTGTGTGTGTGTGTGTGTGTGTGTGTGTGTGTGTGTGTGTGTGTGTGTGTGTGTGTGAAAGAGAGAGAAAGAAGCTATTTCACTACACCATTTTAAGAGGTAAACAGCAGTTTACGGGCTAGCTAGACTCTAGTTCTCCTCATAATTCTCACCCTGGCCTGAAGTGAAGTATAGTCCAAGTCAACTATAAATCCTAGAAAATGGATCCATGGCACAAAAGCCCCACTGACCTAGCAGCTTTCTTCTGTTTTCCTTGTCCTACACTAGTGGGGAAACACAAGGGTATCAAGTGTTTTTTGACTGTAAAGCCTACTGGGTAAAGCACTTGTCCTTTCTTCTCCTTTGTTCTAAGTTTGGTGTAAATGGAAAGGCTGCCCATTTAGCTTTTGGCTGTGAATCAGAGCAGCAAGACAGATGATACTGTATTTCTCACTTACAGGCCAGTAAAACAAGCTGAACTTATTTTAAAGAGGGAAATGTCAATAGAGTCTGTTTTATATGAACATTTGAGAGGCTGAATAATATCAGATGATAATTTCTGATATTATTTTAGGTTTATATTATACTCCAGAAGTCTTCATTAAACAAAGCTGTACTCATAGATATGGGTTTCACTGTGTGGATATGCAGAGGACACATTCTCATCTGTTCAAGCACAGTGGGTCTATGTACACACTTAACACATTTCATATTTTTAACACGTTTAATATATTTATATAGCTATAGTTTACACTTTCTGGCCATGAACAGACTAGGATGCACATACACAAACTTAAGAAAAGTCACATAAAGTGGCTGTAAAGTTCTCACTGTCATTGAGCTTTACTCTGACATACTGTATATCTCATTTAACCTCTGCATTTTTTCCTGTAACCTCTGCAAACCAGTGTGTTGCTGGTCATATATCATTTGTGTTCTGCCACTGTCTGCTCATGGTCTGTAGCCATCATGATGGCTCTCTGATTGGTTAGCCTGATTTAAATGTATCTGACATGCCATAATATCAGCAGTATAGTCGAAGCATTAAGTTGGTTCTTTTTGGTCCCGGAACAGGCCTGTCAAATGTCAAGAATAGGGAGACCTAGTTTACGTAGAATGGATATCAGAATATCATGCATAATGCTTTAGTGCACTCCAAAACATGAGCACCAAAGGAACCTTGGTTAAGACGTTGGTCTGAACTTCTAGGTGTGACTGTCACGTCTCTGTCATATTCTAGTTCTGTTCACCTTTTGTCTCAGTCCTTGTGTTTTCCCAAGGGCTCCTAGCACATGCTTTGTGTTTGTTTTGGTCTTGTCTCCTCCCTTGCTCCGCCCATTCCCATCTGTGTCTCATTTGTAACCCTGCCCCTTCGTGATCAGTGGTTCCTGGTGTGTCCAACCTTGTGTTGTATTTAAGACCCTTAGTCTCAGCCTGTCCTTGTTGAAGAGTTCTGATGGCAGTCCTTGTAGATGTCGTTGTTATCATGTATGTCCTTGTTATAGTCTTCTAGACAGTTTGTTTGTTTACCTAGTGTTTGTTTGTGATATCCTTTATTTTGGTATTTTGTTTTCATTAAATCCTCAACCCCAGCATTTACCTCCGCTTCCCTAGCCTTGGTCTGTTCAGCACACCGATCTGACATTGATAAACACCCTAACGTTTCACAACCGTACTCCTGGAGAGCTACCTTCCTCCAAGTTTCAACTCCAACCCAAATCTAACACAAACCCATTCAGCCAACCACAAATGTTTGAAGGCAATAATCAGTAGGATCAGGTGGGTGGGATTAGGGTTAAACCCAAAATCTACCAGGAAGTGGCTCTCCAGGAGTAGAGTTGGTGACCCCTGGTTAACAGGATTTAAAGGGTTAACTTACACCAGCAATGTGCAGCCCCGAAGCTGTATGCAGCTCTTTTACTGCCCTCTTGCAGAAAGAGCCCATTTTTCTGATTTCTGGTTAGGGATGAAGTCATGCTCTTCACCAAAATGGGCCAATCAGCTTGCAGCCTCTGGATTCAGTCTTGTATGTCAATAAAACGCCAATCAGCAAACTGTTGCTGAGGTTTAATCAGATTTTATATGCCATTCAGAATCTGTTTAAATGGCAATGGACATGAATGTTGGGGCTCTGAAGGTTTTTTTTTTGTTTTTTTTTAATTTGGGTTGCCAATCCCTGACGTAGACCAAAACCACTGCCTTTCAATCCCTTCATTTCATTTCAACATGCCAGTGTCACTCAAGCAGATGTCATTTGCTAGGTAACAGGTTAGTTCTGAGTACAGACTACATGGCTGGTGATGTTTAATGCACACCAACCGTGAACTGTGATCCTGCTATGAATAACGGCCTGCCACATTAAACTGAACAGAAGAGGAAGCTACAGGAGCTCCATTGCTACCTGTCTGTTAAAAAAAAAAAAAAGAAAGAAAGAAGAAAGAAAGAAAGAAAGAAAGAAAGAAAGCAATGCCGGTTCGTTGCTCCAAGGTCAAGGCAGTGAGACGGCCACCACCTCATCTCCACTTCAAAATTACATTTTCCCTGCCTCCACTCTCCCCCTAGCTCATAGTGCAGCCCTGACCTGCGGAGATGGAACCCAGTAATCGTGTGTCTGGATCAGCAGTGCAGGCCAGCGCAGGCCAGCACAGAGCGAGAGAGAGAGAGGCCAAAAAGGCAGAGAATATCAGCCCAGTACGGGGGAGCAGACTGACCCTTCACATCCCTAGAGAAAGTGGCTCAGCCCTTAGTACATAGCATGTTCAAGACAGGCCAGGGGCTACTTTAGAAAGACAGTGAGAAAATGGTCTACATGTACCAAAGGATTTCACTCCATCCTTAATTCCTTCTCTCTCTCTCTCTCTCTCTCTCTCTCTCTCTCTCTCTCTCTCTCGCTGTTCAAACAATACGGGGTTTGCAGTTATATCAAAATCAGAATAAGCAGAATTGCTGGATCACTTTCCGATACTCCATGAAGAAGAAGAAGAAGAAGAAAGCATTCATTCACTCACTCACTCACATGACATTTATAGATTGTAAAGACAGCTTTGAAGTTCAGATCTTAAGTCACGTCTCCTTGCAAAACTACAAAGAGGAGGATGTTCTGCGGCTATTCTAATTTTATGTACCCGGATTCAGTCTGAGTATGTTAATATTAAGTGTCAGTCGTTATCAAACCGATCCCTGTCTTTTTGTCTAACGCAGCCACACAATTTATTCATTTATTCATCTTTCTGGTCAGTAGTCTTCCTGGGACCATTGGGCATAATGGAGGAATACCCCCCTGGGCAGGGCACCAGTCCATTGCTGAGTACCACATCCACCTAAGAGCAGTTTAGCATAGAAAATTGTGTTTTTTGGTTTATATAATATTTATAAATGACTGTCTTGTTCATCTTGTAATTCCAGGTAGGTTCTAATGTGACCCTATTCAGGACAAAGCAGATAAGAAAATGACTAATATTTATAAAATGGCAATTTCATTATATGTTTATTATATGTTTATACTTTACTGAACATTTGGATACCAGTTACTTTAAAGTTCCTCTATCACCTCTGTGAAGTAGTTAAAGCCCTTTTTGGTTTAATGTTGATATCAACTGATTTGTAATTGTGAGTCAAACTTGAAATTACATATTCTAATTACATTCTGGATTTCTTAATGAGCTTTTGGATTTTAATTAGCTTCAAGCCATACTGATCAAAAGTAAAATGCAAAATGAAATGCTGTATATCACTTTGCATGTAATGAATAGAAAATGAGTTTACCCTGTGGATTATATTATGAACACAAATGAATGACATTTTTCACAATGTTGTATTTTCTTTTGATGCCATTGTACATTACAAAAATGTCAGATGCACCACCAACTTTCTTGGTACACATTTTGATGTCAAGATCTGCTGCACTTCAAATGATGAAAAACACATGACATAGACTGTTCTAGAGTTCATTTAGCAGACGTTAGAAAATGAGGATTATGCCGCATTTTTATTCCTGCTCAAATCAGATATCCAATAAAATCAGATAATGTTGTATCAAACTCCAGCACATAACTGCTTGTTTTGTCTCATTTCCAATGTCTTTTTGTTCCATGGAAAACATTGTCATTGCATTCCAAATCACAACCCTGTGAAACACACGTACACACTATTAAATTCACAGACTAGGGGGCAGTCAGCACACCTGCACTCTGGGCAGCCCAATCCACAGTGCCCAGACACTCAGTTTAAGACATTTTGATGAGGATTAGACTATTCAGTGTTGTGATTGCAAGTTTGAAAGGCATGTGTGCATGCCAAACTAGTCCTGTAATGTGGTTGTTTTTATATTCAAGCTTGAAGGCCCGTAGCCTTGCTTACGTTAGGGACACTGTGTCTCTGACATGATTAAACTGCCCTTATGCATGGTAATACAGCTGAAGGCACTCTGCGATTACTACGTGTGCTCATTATTGATGAATGCTATGACAGAGTCCTGCGACGGGAGAATAAACTTTGAATAATATTTCCACAGATGTTCTGTATCTGTATCTAGAGGCAGTGTTACCAACCCCAACAATGCCACAAAGGGGGCTGTTACAAGCATAAACGAGTCCACTGAACAGCAGTGTCAGCTGTACAGAATGTGTGCCACCTTGGTACAAAAAAGGAGGTGAGATTTGAAGAAATGTGGCCTGGTTTCTGTGAGAAAATGGCTGGTGCTTTGGAAACAGCTCAAGTACTTGGTATTTCAACCATAGATGTGCTACTAAGGCTTTGTATTGGCAAGAACCCGGCAATACAGTATGTACAGAGAGGTCATGATTTAATCTATTGTGAAATATTGTATTGCAATACTGAAAGCAAGGCTTCATTTTTTTAAATAATATGGAAATACCACCGTATAAAATCACACCACCAAATGCATAATATCTGAGTCAAATTGATCGAATTTTAATTTGGGATCTAAAGACAAAGTACAACTTCGCTATCTAGTTTAAATACAACCCAAAATGAACCACTTTCTGCCACCATCTTTACATGTAAATATTGTCTATACATCTACCTTCCTGATTCATCCTGTTCAGGGTTGTGGTGCATCTGAAGCCCACCCAAAACCATCGGGTGCAAGGCAGGGATACCCCATGGACAGGACGCCAGTCCATCACAGCGTACCACAGACAACGTAGCATTGCATGTAGCAAAATGTAGCATTGCCCACTCACTTAGCACACACATTTGTGGGATGCAGGACGAAACCTATTCATGAGAAATCAATACTGGTTTTTTTGTACTGCAAAAGATAATATTGTATGTGCTACTGTTGTTGCTTTAATCAAGCTGACCCTGAAGGTGGTCAGTAATCAGACATGTTTCCCCACCCAATGCTTCTTAACCCTTTCAGAAGTACAGACCCACCTATGGGGAAGTGATGCAACAATCAGGTTAAATTCTACTGGTTCACACACTAGACTTTCCACAACATACAGAACATCCCTAAAATACAGGGATTTCCCATGCACCTTAAATGGTGCAGACGTTACAGAACAAGAACCCAATCTGTGTGGACCATTGTAGATCACCACCTGTTATCTTTAGACCTTGTAATTATATTGTAAGAAAATATGAAATGATTATCTCCTTATTATTATTCACCCCTAAATGTTGCTGAATGGGTTAACATCCCATTAATACAAACAAGCTCGTGACCACTTAGAGGTGATTCCTCCTGAACTTGGCTGTGTGATTAATGGAATAAATGGAATAAAACACCATTTCAAGCCTAGAGCGGCCGGGTGGGTAAAAAGCATGCCTCTCAGCAGAGGGTCGAAAGGATCCTGCAGGGAAGGGGGGGAAAAAAAAACAGAAACAGAGACAGCTCTTCTTTTATGAGCTACTGTGTCTGTGGGAATTACGTAGCCACACATTAGTGGCACCACAGTGCAGGCAGCAAAACCAGGCAAGCTCATCAGAGAACAGAGACTCTTAAAACTCACCAGACCACGATTGTTGTTCTGAGCTTGAGATATTTCAAATCAAATGGGTATAATTTTGTTTGGCGGTAAAGCGATTGAGAAAAGACTCCTGTGCGTGAGTATGTCAGACTATAAATGATCCAGATCAGTATGGGATTATGGGGAATTGTTGGCTTTAGCATTGTGCAGACGCAGGTCTTTGCATGTGCCTGTGAAAGAGAAATAAATATATGCCAAGACAGCATTATTTACAATACAACCTGGAAAGACAGATATTAAAATATAATCCTTGTCCTGTTTAGACCTCTGACTCCACTTGTATTTATTGTAATCAGGACCATCAAGGGTGAAAAATATTTTATGACATAACATTTAAAGACATTGTCTTGATGATGTTCATTTCAGAATTTTGAATACTGATTGTTATGTAATTTATCGTGATTACAGGCAGGTATCATACCATATTGCCCACCTTTATAATCCAGACACATTTTGATGGTTGGGTTTCTTTTAAGCATAAAATAGATCCAATGTCAGCCAAACACTGAACAAAAAGTACATGCATGCTGCTCATCTGAAGCATATTCAACGCCACATGTAAGAGCCAAAAGCCAGCTGAAAGAATGTTATGTGGATAGATGTTTTCAAGATTTCTGGTTGAAATGAAAAATACTATTTACATAAATAAATAAATAAATAAATAAAATTACAATATATTGTAATTGCTTATATTAGAAAAAGAAGTTAATTCCAACTAAGCATGGGGGTCGAAGCATCATGGTTTGGGTGTTATCTTGGTTCCAGCTTGACACTTTACAGATGGACCTATGAATTCTTACATTTGCTGCAATCTGCGATCTTAATCTTAAGTGGTCCATTCAGCAAAACATTCAATCTAAGGAAAGTCTACAAAGAAATGGGTAAAAGAAGAGAACTTCTATATATTTGAAGGGCCAAGATTTTGTACGCAAAGACATTCTATATTTCTCTAATACAAATACAAGAAATATTAAACTGAGTTCACATCTTTTTTTGTTCAAAAATTCCTGATAAAAAGAACAGCGCCATGGCAACCAGAAGAAGTGGAGACAGCAGAGACAAGCCTCAACTATTTGTGCAACCTCTTCACAGACAGCTCTCAATGTAAAGCACCTTGTTGATAACAAAGAGAGCCAGACAAGGCCTTGACCAAGAGCTATAGGCTGTTAGAGAAAGAGAGTTTATCCATCAAATGTACGGTCAATCTAGTGGCATTAAAGAGGCCAGGGCTGAATGTGGGCCCGGATCAGCTCTGATAAATCACAGCACAAATGTGCAAGAGTCCAGCACTGTAGCCAAGCTCCTAGTGCAGCCGCTGTTGGCACCATGCCTGCGTGCAAATGTTTGCCGATAGCGCCAGGGGAATGTTTCAGCACCAGCGCCATATCGATTACTCATTTTTCATGGCAATGGGCGTCGTAATTAGCGCCGACGAGTGAGAGGCGAGACGGACGGGGGCTTGAGATGATGCATGGATGGCAGGAACCGCTTGGACGTGTAGATAATGGAATCAATTTCACGCGACACACACAGTCACTTTATTGAGATCCCAATTGACAGCCTGCAGGCTTCCAGTTATAACCGCTCATGCAACAATGCCTATGAAATCACACCTGTGGAAATAGTACAACCAGGCTCCAGTACTGTACAGAGCAGGACATCTGACAAAAGTTAAAGATTTTCAATGAATCTTTCATACAAGCATTAACAATACATGGTTGGTGGCCTAAACATCTAAGTTGCCAGGGACTACGGTTATTGATTATGAGGAAGGTAGCAAAACAGGATTCAATACTCTCTGCACACATTTGAGACACAAACCTCAAAAAAGTGGCGAAGTTCAGCACCACGGACAGCGCCACAAACCCAACACCTCTCCGAGACGACATGATAGCAAAACATCTTCAAACGCTAATATGATATGACACATATGGCTTATGGTCATTATTTAACTAAGAGAAGCTGTGTACCTGTCAATGTGAAAGGGCAACTCCTACATGGAGCAAGAGTCTACTAATTGCCTTCAGCTAAACTGATGCACCGATTCGAGCTCCATCGTTCTTTCCCGCACTTCCAATTGATTCACAGTGCATATGTGGATGCCTGACATTTAGCGCAAGCTGTTTGCAGAATATTGACTGTCTAGCTAGAGGAGTGGGTAATTTCATTTCCATTGATCATGCGTTACTGCAAAATTGCGACTACACCTCCGATGAGAATAGAAGTTGATTTTCAGCCACGTATTAAGAATGAAAGCAAACCCAAAGGAATACACCTTCCCACAATGGCAATTATGTCTCTGCTAATGTACATGAAAGGTCGTTTGTGTGGCGCAGAACCATAAGTAGAGTTATGGCAATAGAACTGGTAAAAATGCAGGAGTAAATCAAATAACAAATAGTTTACCAACTGAATTTATTCGTCAGCTATAATTTTGTCTGGCTTTGCTTTGATTACATACGAATATTTAACGATACTCAAGCCCAACTGCCTTTAACTTTAAATGGCCAGTTTGAGCTGAAGGTCACACTTGCTGGAAACAACCAATAAACACGCAGTGGGCAGTGGTAGGCAAGATTGTTGGGGTTATTGATCACAGGGTTGTGGGTTCAATACCTGTGTTAATGTGCCAGTACTGGGGTCTTAAGTAAGGCCCTTAATTCTCTCTGCTCCAGGGATGCTGTAGCATGGTTGACGCTGCACTCCGAGTGTAATGAAGAGAATAATCCCACTGTACAAGCTGAGTCGTATATCAGGTGCTTCAAATGCAAGCGCGCTATGATATGTTGCCAACAGGGGCAATATGGAAACCTGTGTACGGACAGAGCCTTTACAGGGTAGATATCCTTGAGGTATATTTATGTTTGTGTTGTTTACTGTTCCACACATGTTCATATTCACTTTCCTAGCCTCTCTTGTAGCAATAAGAGGCTGCTTCTGCATTTTTTAAAATCTGATATATAAGGTATATAAGAGGAATGAGTTCAAACACCACTCTTGAGAACAGTACTTCTACATTTCTGCATCCAACAATGCAAAATGTTGGCATATTTAATCAGTTCATGTGAATACTATCTGGTTTGTAGAAGATTTTAACTGCATGCACACTCAGTAATCAAATGTGTCTTAAGAATACTCAAAGCTGCTCAAAAATCAGCAAACAACTGTTTATCTTTTCAGCCTCTTTCTTTGTTGTTTTAAAGATTGCTGCCCCAAAATCTGCAATTAGCCATATTGTCATGAATTTTTCCAAATTTAGGGGAGCAAACAGCTCTGGCAGTCCATGCTGCCAAGAAAATGACTGTTTTTGCACAGCAAATGGAAGAGTTTCTGTGGTGCTTGAGTTTAAGACTTTAGTTGTCAAGCGACAGATTTGGCTCTGGCTGTATATTTAGGGTCACTGTCCGACTGGAAGCTGAACCTCTATTCCAGTCTCAAGTCTTTTGCAGCCTCTAACAGGTTTTCCTCCAGGATTGCCCTGAATTTAGCTCCATCCATCTTCCCATCAACTCTGACCAGCTTCCCTGCCACAGCATGACGCTGCCCCCACCATGTTTTACAGTGGGAATGGTGTTCAACAGTTCAACTTTAGTTTTATCTGACCAGAGCACCTTATTTCACATGTTTGCTGTGTCCCCTACGGCAAACAGGAATTCCTATGGCTGGCTTTCAGTAATGGCTTTCTTCCACTCTTCCATAAAGTCCATATTTGTGGAGTACACAACTAATAGTC
Organism: Acestrorhynchus altus; assembly: GCA_034509495.1. Classification (NCBI taxonomy): domain Eukaryota; kingdom Metazoa; phylum Chordata; class Actinopteri; order Characiformes; family Acestrorhynchidae; genus Acestrorhynchus; species Acestrorhynchus altus. The sequence continues at coordinate 8,502,412 of CM067519.1, read as the reverse complement.
TTCCACCTGAGCTGTGGATCTCTGCAACTCCTCCAGAGAGACCATGATCCTTTTGGCTGCTTTTCTAATTAGTGCTCTCCTTTCCCGGGCTGTCAGTGTAGGTGGACGGCCATGTCTTGGTAGGTTTGCAGTTGTGTCATATTCCCTCCATTTTCCGATAAAGGACTGATTTAATCCCTGACCTGTCTGGTGTGCTCTTTGGTTTTCATGATGCTGTTTGATCACTAATGTTCTCTCATAAACCTCTGAGACCTTCACAGAACCGTTACACTGTTGTATAGTGAGAACATATTACACACAGATGGACTCTATTCAATAATTAGCTGATGCCTGAAGGTGGTTGCTCATACTGGATTTTATTTAGGGTACAGGGGGCTGAATACAAATGTATGCCATACGTTTTTCAAATGTTTATTTATTAAATTTTTTTTAAAAATGTATCATTTTTTGTTCACTTCACAAATTCTTGCTACTGTGCACTGGTCTATCACATCAAATCCCAATAAAATGCATTTTGTCTGTGGGTGAAAAAGGTGTATGAATAATTTATCAAGGCACTTAATCTCTTAAATACTATAATGAGGCTACTATCAACATGTCCCTTGCCTGCATCTCACTGAATATCCTGTGGAATATTTGTTCAGGACACAAATCCAATGGACTTGCGCGTGCAATGAGGCGCTTCAGTGTGTCATAGAAAGTTTCACAGGCTATAGGCTTTTCCCTATAGATGACAGTAAAATATGGACTGGCAAGTCCCTATAGGTTCAGATGTCCGTGGTTTTCAGCACACTTTCGTCATATCGAGTCCTGGCTGCCTAAGGCAAATCACAAGTCTTGCATGAAAAAAAACTTTATGAAATGAAGGAAAATTTTCAAGTTGTATTATAGCCTTGCTGTCCTTGCTTGCCCTTCAGATACTGCAAGTACCTCCATAAGGCTTGGTACAAGACCTATCAGTGTCTTATTAGAGGTAACACGAGAGGGTTCTAATTCTCCAAGGGACTCAACGGACAATGAAACTCTTTTTATTTAAAACTGAATTGACATGTTTTATTTTTGTTCAAAGGTTGCTCATTGTGACTAAGACTACTGCCCCCTATCAGGTAAAGAGAAAGTGTCCCAAACTTTTTAAAGGTGGCAAAGAATGTATGTTTAAAATATGTTCTTGTTGTCCTTTAACCTTAGTTATTATTCGACTATATATATATATATGTATGTATGTATGTATGTATGTATAGATAGATAGATAGATAGATAGATAGATAGATAGATAGATAGATAGATAGATAGATAGATTGCCTCAGAATGAAACATACTGATTCCTTTACCAAATCATAGGAAGAAAATGATAAGCTTTGCTTTGTTGGCTTGTTTATACAAAATTATGGCTTAAGTTATGTCTGCAATCATGACCAACCTGACCAAGCTGCACAAACTGTATGACCAGCATGACCAAGCTGGCAAACAAGCATGAGCAAGTACGACAAAAATCAAATCAAACATTCACCAAGCTTATTAAGAGCCGCATAACCAGCTTACTTACCAGCACAAAGTACTGTATGGTTTTACCAAGATGACCAACTTTCAATCACTTTCAACATTAAAGACCAACCATCTGAAACCAGCTACCAGCAAACCCTGGCCTTGAGCCGAATGTTTCAGCAGGGTTGTAATAAATATTGTAAAAACAATGTATTTATTCATTCTCACGTCTTATCAGAGAGTGTAGTCCTCATGGCACAATGTGTTGGCAGCTAGGTTAAGAGTAGATGGGTTGAATTGTGGCCTTGCCCCAACTGGCTTACACTGACAAACTTCTCTTCTCATCTTCTCATGTCTGGAGATATGTATCCAAGATCTGTTCAAAATAGTTCAGACTCAGTTAATGTCCACCAAGTTGAGACATCAGTATAAGCTCTCCTGATGTTTAATCTGCACCTTCACCCACACAGTACATGAACTGTCTGATCTAATTTCAATCCATCAAATTGGTCAGACAGCTTTGCTTAACATGTTGACAGGCTTTAACCATTGTTGTTTTTTTGTGTATAAGTAGAGCTTTATATAGGACGTGTGATGTGATTTGATACTGTGCAGGTTAGCAGTGAAAGGAAAACAAAGGGCTTCAGTTTCATTATAGAGATTAAAGTTTCAGTGTCATAAAGAAACTGCTTCACATGAGAATGTGAATTAACCTCATTTTACAGATTTTTTATTTTATTTATTTATTTTTACAGCAAAATATTAGAAAAATCGTGCTGTCTTCTGTGTAAAGGGTGTGTGTTTTTTTTTCATATTGTTTATTTTCATCATGTTCGGTGTGTAATCGCCTTTAACATTAACAATAAATCATTTTCCTTTCTGAAGTGTTCACCGTCAGTTTCGTAGTCCGCTGATGCAGTACTACGGCAAGGAAAACACACATTTCCTTTTTTTAAATAAAAAACACACCATCACTGTTCACCAAGATTTCTGTCCAGATTCATGATGATTTTCAAAATTACAAAAGAGCCCAAACTCCCTAAGTTTCCGTCCTTAACTCTTAGACACGAGATCTGCATTTTGCAGGCACTCGCATATCATTTCAGGATCAGAGAAACGTGCAGACATGACACACATATCATATCAAACTATGTCTGATCACTGTGTGATTCATTATCAATAAGTAATGTATGTGCTTCTTTACTGCTCTGCCCATGTGTACATGCTCAACCTGCATGCAGACTCTGACTGATCAGTGAGAGGGGCAGGGATGATGATGTCACTGAAACAGAAATGAGGTTAAAGAGAGAAGGAATGAGCTGATTGCTTTCATTCTTTGCTAACACAATGTTGACATTTCAGAATAAAAGTCATTTGAAGGGATAATACATACATACATACATGAATAACAGACATAATAAAGGATGTTATTTTTTTTTAATTCCCCATCATTTCCAAGTTTCATTGTAACATTGCCCTGCAAAGAAATTCTAAGCAAGATGGTCATTACTTGGAAGGATGGTTTAACCCTTCATCCCACACATCTCAATCCAGTCAACAGGGTGCCAACGAGCTGCTCTTAAATGCAATGTTGAGGTCAGCTCTCAAACTGAAGTCAAATGCTAATGTTAAAAGCACTCTGCATGTGCATGGCCATGCTTTGAAAAGCCTTCAAAAATAAAGCTCCATTGCTTTGAAAAGCCAGCATGTAAAATTCATGATGAAATTAAATAGCCTAATTCACAGAGGACTCCATATTAAGGAAAGTTAAAGGGAAAAGAAAATACCCAAGCTATGAGATATAGAACCACAGCCTTTAAACTGGAAATGATCCGATTATAAATGTATTATCTTTCAAGATAATGATGCAAACGCGAGCGCGTGCGCACACACACACACACGCACACACACACACACACACATGCATAAACAGTCATCCATTCTAAGTGAGTTTTTGAATAGAAACCGGTTGGTTTTCTCCAGAGAAGCTTTGATTTATTCCTTTTTTTTTATTCTCATTACATTTACTGCCTTAGAATTTGCATTCTAGATGAGCAAAAGATTGTGATGGCATCTTCTTTGTGTGTCTGACTTTACGACTATAACTAATGAGGGCAAAGCTCAGCAAAACGTCTATTGTTTTGTCCTATCTTTAGTGGCGAGATTAAGGCAAATCTTGGCAACACTGTGTTCTACCAGATCAATAAATATTTCTCTCACTAATGTTGGACACTGCAGCTGATGAAGTGTGAGCACTGGGCTTTAGACAAATGAGGTTTTAATGTCAGCAAGCAGAAATCTTTCAAAGCTGCTCCTCCTCCTCCTCCTCCTCCTCCCACACCACCAGAAACAAAGAGATCCAGCAACACAATGACTCGCAACATCTAGCTCTTTCTCTAATCCACCCCGATGCCATTTGCAACCCTCTCTTCAAGATATAGATATTTCTCCTGCGACTCTGCAAAAATAATGGACATTTACCGTATTCGTATTGGGGCTGGAGGTTGGGAAATAACATCTGATAACAAAGAGGATCTGAAACTCCACAGGTGTTTCTGTCCCTCCCTTCCACTTTGAGAAAAACCACTCAACACTGTGGGTCTGAAAGGACATGGAGCTGATCGAGAAGCTCTTACTGACAAATGCAGATGTAAAACAGCCTGATGATGTTCACTGAACAACGAACCCACCACCCTAGAGTGGGCCCATTGTTCTTGTGATTTCAAACCAGATGTAATGCATGCATTTTGGACAAGTGGTTTCTGTTTGCTGCGCTGGGTGTGAAACGGGCTTAAGACTCAACTTTTGAGGAAAGCAAATCACCTGAGAAGAACGAAAGCTGTAAAGGAGTAAAAAGACACAAAAATCTGATATTACATTCACACTTGTTATGGCTTGTACATAAAGAGTACTGCTGAGGGAATTATAACTGTATGCAAAATTGTAATTATACTAAAAGAAGCTTACACTATTACAGTGTGTATAAGGTACCCAGGGCAGAGTACAGTGAGTCCTTCTGACCCTTACAGGCCTAAACGTCTAATTGAAGGTGGTGCGTGGGACACGGAAGAATGTTACTGGTAACAGGCATTTGAAGGATGCTACAAATGTCTTTAAAAATAATGGAAGGGACCTGGTTTGGATATAACGTTGGAAATTAGCTAACTAATTAGATCAATTAAAGACTGCATATTGAAGATAATCATGTTCAAATTGATGTACTGAATGTAAAAAAGGAGGAAAATACTTCACTCCTCTAAGAAGAGTATGAAGGAACAGCCAAGGGTATTGAATTCTGTATCTACGTTCCCCAATAAAGAAGTCTGCTTTTCTCTTCAACGAGTCTTCTGTTTATATTACCTTGTTTTAATGTTGAGTTGATTTTATTTTAGAAACAAATCTTATAATAACTTGTTATTTCAATAATAATGAAATAACGAAATATGTCTTATTTTGCCTGACTGCATTAATCAGTGCAAGTCTCACTTTATGAGACATTTTATCGAGATTTAAATTTGAGGAAAATTGATTTTACACTCGTCTTGCAGAAAAAAGACTATGCTATGTGTTTTTTTTTCACATTTGCCATTTCTTAACATCACAGCAATTTGTAAAAGCAGTATAATTAATTATGTATCAAATGTTTTTTTTTTTTTCATTTTACGATGAAGGAATATGGGTTTCGGAGATGCTCTTTTGCATTCAAGTGGCTTTTGTGTGATCATTGAAAGGGAGGAAACTGGCATGGACTTCTCTTTGCTGAAGTGATCTGTGTTATTTATCATTTTGAGGTTAGACTAGGACATACTAAACCACTGCTGCAAGGACAGGTTAGGCTATGCGTAGGCTATGCTGTGCCACCATAGCAAAACAACTTACATTAGCTGTGGCATAAACAAAGAAAAGTGCATTACAGTGCAGCTTCCCAACGTGCATGAGGGAAATCCCCCTTTTGAGCACAATCCTCCAAAGATAATTTAACAAGAACGTTTAGAGAAAAACAGAACAAAATCCAAACAAAAACCCTCATTTCAAATCATCAGTCTTCCTACTGTGCCCTCCCTCCCTCGGTTCTGAACTCAGCCTGGCAAGTTCACAAACTTAGCTCTGAACAGCGCTGTCAGAATCCCCGCAGTGCTGTGTGTGTATATGACACCATAAAAAACAAAAGGAGTGAGAGATGCACTCCTCCATGGCGAAGATTTAGAACACTGGGCTGGTGTGCTCATGAACTAAGCTACACTAATTTGTTCATTTGCATAAAATATTGAGCAGTGAAAGCAGTCGGCGAGCGCTCTGAAAATGACGCCATTTAAATGCATCAATTGGAAATGCAAATGGAGAAGAATCTTTCGTTTGTGCTCTCCCTCCTGTTTTTCCAAACTCTTGGAATGAATCATGGGCACTGAGGTGGGCTGTTTACATTTCAGTAGGCTGTTAGTGAATGAAACGAGACTGATCATTTAGCAAAATGCAAAATTTTTGATTTATCTCCCTAAGGCTCATTTATGCTCAATGTTAAATATGGAGGCAAACGTGGACACAGAAGAAGCCTTCTGTCCGTGCCCTGCATTACGGAGCTTCCTGATACAGACAGAATGGTGCAGTACCAATGGAAATCATGGGCGATGTGGACTTTTTGAAGAGTGTTTTACATCATTTCCAACTGTTGTCCATTTTGTAGAAAGCACATTATCACAACTTCCTCAACCATCACCATGTTTATTGTTATCAAAAATGTTTGACTCTGAACTGCCCTCTAGTGGATGGTTTGTTTAAGATTCAAAGTACGCACAGAAGTATGTGGGTAGATGACGGTTACGATTAGCAGGCTGCACACTCTCCACAAGAGGTATTCTTGGCACTTGAGTGGCTTTTGTGCGCCAGCCACTATTACACTTTTCAATGTTTGTTGATATATGAGTTAACTGTATACTGTTGCTGGTACGCAAAAACAAAATCTAGTAAGTATTAAAATGTGATGCAATGTACGTGGTTAATGGGGGTCTGTGAAAAGAACAAAAAAGCTAGTAAACTGGGGACCCTCGTAACACAAAGCCTTGTATTACACAAGCCATTGCAAGGATTAAAGCAAAAAAAATAAAAAATAAAAAAAAATCACCACAATGTGTAATCTAAAAGATGGGCCCTGTAATTAGCCTGTCAACGCTGAATGAATTCATATGATTGCATAAGCAAAGCATCGTGTTAATAGCTAAATGAGTGTTGGGGAAAAAAAAGAAAACACATTATGTAATGACTTCTGCTTTTCTTTTTTTCTTTCTCCCTGTACACTCGCACGACCCTAATTTCTCTTGCATAGCCATGAAAGTGCTGGTGGTTAAAGACTCAACAGCAGACAGCAACACCCATTTAAGAGAGTAAGCGAGCATCTTCATCTCGTTACTGCTATTAATCTGTATGGTGCAATTAGCTGTCAGTTAAGCCATTTAAATTGCAGGCTTATTCAGCTGTCAAACTCAAAGAATATTTTCAAGCTTATTTATAAACTCCCTTCTTCAAATGGATCAGAAATTTTAATTATGAAACTGATACATAAATTATATTGATATGAGTAAGAAAGCATCATTGTTGATGTTATGCAGCAACCCTTAACAAAGACCCCTACAGTTTCTCATCACATAGAATGGGATTTTTACCACTTTTCAGCCAGACTTTTTCTTACTGGTCCAGCCCAGTTTGTGTGGAGAGGTCAACTGAAGCACAGGTCCACATAGGGAGCATTGCAGTTTAACAGGAACAGAGCATTTGATCTGTATAGCTTTCTCTCTGATGACCACAGTAGTGTGGTCAACTCTGTGTTCCCCTGTCAGGGAGACTGGAACTAGACTTAAATGAGTGACAGATGGCAGCACAGTGTATTGCTGCACTGCTCTCACCAGTCCTTTGGGGAGTGTCTCTAAACTGCCACTGCGAACTGACACACACACACACACACACACACACACACACACACACACACACACACACACACACACACACACACACACAGGCACAGTCCATAAGGAGCCCCAGCTGCACAAAATCTCAGGGTCATGACCTCTGGCCTCTATTCTGACAGCAACAACAAGCTATATGCACTCTCCCCTTCCGGTTGTGCCAGCTAAACCCTGAGCACTCAGGCATACGACACAACACAAATCTGTGGAGAAAGAAGAGAACCGAAAGAGGACCAGTCATCCTCAACACTGAAAGTCTCACTGCTCCTTATATACAGTTTTTCCATTTTCAAATGAGCAATGAAGTCAAAAAAGAAGCAATGCCGTACAACACTGTCATAACACTGTCATAAAACTGTCATAACACTGGTATAGCTCAGGTTTTCTCTTCATTCATGCATAAATCTTTCATAAGATGGATAAGTGAAATCTATAAGTGGTTTCCGTGGAGGGGAACGTTGATGAGTTTTCCTTATGTTTGGAAGGCACTGCTGTTTGCGGAGTTTGGGAGCAGCCGAGGCCTGTTGGTTAGGGAACCAGCCTTGTGACTGGAAGGTCACCTTGAGCAAGGCACTGAAATCCCCAGATCCTCCCCAGGTGCTGAGAGCTGCCCTACGCTCCGGGTACGTGTGCTCACTGCCCCCTGGTGTGGGAATTCACTAGTGCGTATGTGCGTATCACTGTGTGTGGATGGGTAAAATGCAGAGTGTGCATAACAGAGTGGGTCAAATGAGTATAATTCAAGGCCAAATAGACAGGGTTGTATATTTTACAGGTGTGGTTGGAGTGATCTATTCCCAATATGTTTACAGTTTTCATGCAGTCAAGTGGAATGTCTACCCCTTGCACCTGGAAATGTCACAGGAACCAAGAAGTTGATTCCAAAATGTTGAAAACAATATGGTTCTCGTTACCTGCAGTACCAGAGGTTTCACAGATGTCCCAGAGCAAAATAGGACAGCTTAATAAGCCTAGCCAACACATGTAGATGCAAATTTAGGAAGAAGAATACATCAACAACAACAACAACAACAACACAAGGAATGGCATTGGCAAAAGTCGGAGAAGCTGCTGCTTCTTGGGGAAAAAAAAATCCAAAGTCACACTTGGATATATTTTGAGTTTGAGTCTGATGACCAGGGTCAAATAAAGGACAGTGCAAAGCCAACATGCAAATGGTGTTTGAGAACATTTTAATGAAAGTAGGAAACACCACAAATATAGCTAAGAACCTCAAAGACACAAATCAGTGAGTGACGAGTGAGTTTGTTCCACCATTTTGTTGCCAGCAGAGAAAGAAGTCTTGATGCTTGTCTTCCTTGTGATGTGAGGGATGGTGGGTCAAGCCGAGCTGCACTTCATGCTCGAACAGCTCTTGGTACTGACTGAGTTTTGACTATTGCCATCAAGTCCAGAGGGGCTGGTCCATTTTTGGCTTTGTAGGCCAGCATCAAGGGTTTGAATCTGATGTGGGCAGCTACAGGAAGCCAATGAAGGGAACGCAAGGGCCTGATGGTCCACACAGGAAGGCCTATAATTTTATTTGTCTCACTCTTGATGGAAATATATTGGAAAAATGTAAAGCTGTGGTGTCACTCGAACACAGCATGTAAGCACAGCATGTAAGCATGCCGTTGTCAATAGTCGCTGTGGCAGGGAAGAATTTCTTTACCCGCTGTCATTTAGCCTACATTAATCATGTGGGAACATTTCACAAGAGGAAAAAAAATACATTTGCTTTCATTTGTGAAATGGTGCTACACACAAATCTACGTTAGTCATTATGAAAGTACGTTGTCATGGACTCTACAATCCTCACAGTCACATGTTCCCAGTCAGCCAATCCTAGCAGAGTTTCACAGCCCATGTTGCCTGAATACTGATTCATGTCAGCTGTGTTAGAATTTAATACTAACAGAAGTTGGGAGACTGGATATCAGATTGTGATTTTATTCACATGCAGGTAGAGAATAACACATAGCTTAGTTGATCAGCAGTCTATTAGCAGTCTGGTGAGTCTTTCCTGTGATATTGGGAACCTTGCGATGGGTTACTTCTTTATTTCTGTGTTTATAGTCTTCTGTTTGCCTACACTCCTTGCAAAGTTTAGCCAATTCTGTTACATGCCAAGCCTTTTCTAGGTACTGTCCTCTGTTCTGTTTCTCATGGCTCTAACTTCACACCTTTTTGACTACGCTTTTGCCTCTCCTATGTTTATGTTTCATTTAATTTGTTACTGACTTTGCCTGGATTCCGTACTACGCCCCTGGAATGCCCTTTTTGCATTAAAGCCATTTTCCCTTTTATATCATTTGAAAAGAAATTTCCCATCCACGCAGTGAACCACACACATACACACTAGTGAATTAACACACTAGAGAACAGTGTGCACACATGCCCAGAGTGGTGGGCAGCCCTAGATTCAAGCACTTTACCCAAGGGCACTTCAGTCATGTCCTGCCAGTTCAGTTGTTTGTTTGTTTTTATATTAAGGATAATGATATAGTGTGACCAAGATTTGGAGAGTGCTCTTGGTCACACTGTAAAAGCCTAAAATAAAGATGAGATGTACCACCTGTCTTATGTACAGACGCTCTGACTTCTACATCAATGATATATAACTTTCAGAAGGCAGCACTGAGCAAAGTGTGTTTATTTGAGCTTGAGCTTGAACGTCTGTAAAACGTGCATTTGAAGCCCTGCTTCCTGACGGAACACACCTAGTTTGACTCAGCAACGGCTCATTTGTTGGATCAAATCAAATCAAATCAACATTTACTTGTATAGCGCTCTTCACAACTGAACTTGTCACAGAGCAGCTTCACAGAAATCGAGAAATAAAAAGGTTAACACAGGAACAAAGGATAAGTGACAGATCCCCTAGTGAGCAAGCCAAATGGCGACAAACGGATCCGGATCAGGCCTGCTGAAATGATGGGAAACTCTAAAACAAACAACCTGTTTTACAATATTGTGAAACGTGTTAGGATTGTTTCTTGCACATATCTTCAAATATCCTGATGTTCCTATATCATCTGTCCAGAGACGGACAAGGCATCTTGGGTCATCATACACAGCTTCTAAACTAGTCCCCATCATGAAGAGTTTTTGAAGTGTTTTTAGATATTTATTTATTTATTTATTTAGTTTCTTTGTTTTTTTTTGTGTGTGTGTGTGTGTGTGTGTGTGTGTGTGTCTGAAGCGACAGGATGAAAGAGAACACAAATGACAGTGAGAAGCAGAAGATGGCTAAAAAATCAATGACAAAATATATCAGAACTCTTACAGCAAGGTCAACAGCATATGCATCTTCCTGACTCATTGCTGGCTCTGGGACAGTGTTATTGTTATTCAGGATTGGTAAGGTCCCAAGTCTCTGAGCAGCTCAGACTTTCTCATAAACATTCAGAATCAAACCAGCGAACACATTATAAACACAGCTGAATTGGTAAAGCCCAATATTGTTCGCAACAGCTTGTCCCATAGACTGTGTCTGGCTTTTAAAGCTACATTTCTGTCCCATACGCAGTTTAAAAAGTTCAGCTTTGGACGGGAGAAAAGGCTTCAATGAGATTTAAACAGTTCGTCCACTGGCACAGCTTATATTTATAATAATGCTAAATTAACTCCATGTCTGGGCAAGATTGGGAACACAGACCCTTTTCATGTGACTCGTCCCGATATCCGGTGCAGGCGTGAAATTGGTGAGCAGCACCAAATGTAAACAAAGCAGTGCGGCATTGGCTTCATTAAGAGCACTGTATGTGTCAGCCCTTGACTACAGGGAGCTCAACATCCTGGGATATAACAGTGGCAATGTGAAAAGAATGTGGGACTCAAATTAAAAACAGTGGTTTGACCACATCAAACTTCTCCTTGAGAACCACAGGTAGACAGGTGGCTTTTCAAAGCAAGGAAATTGCTGCGACAGTCCACGTTCTGAGCTTTCCAGCCTCCATCCAGAATCCTTACTTGATGATTTTAGTTAATGAGAGGGTACAGTGATAGGCTGATAAAAGAGAGTGCTTATTACTGGCAGGTCCTTTAAGCCCAGTAACAGGTAGTGAACACGATGAATGAGTGAAAGACATCTCATTTGGCAAACGCATATGGCATCCATTCCTCCTTTCTCACATCTTATTCTTGCAACTCCTCCCGCAAAGAGAGGAGCTTAGTTGCATGAAAGGATACAATGAAAGGGAAAGAGGATGGAGCACCCTGGGAATTACACGGAAGGGGGCAGAACCTGGCCAGGCAAACCACAAGTCATGCCTTGAATACGTTTGAATCTGAGGGACAATTAAGCGATTTGATTTTTCACCCATCAATTCCTACAACAGACACAACAAAATAACCCGCAAGTGTATCACGGTGCACTATTCCATTTAATCAAATCATTGTGATTCAATTTTCAGCCATATTGTCAGACCTTGCCGAAGGACTTCGCCTTGTGTTGTAAACAACATGAAAGTGCTCAGACTGGGAGGCTCAAGCCAAGATGAATTAAAGAGGTCCATTAGTGCACTGTGGGCTTCATGGTGAAGGCCACAGGCTAGCCTTTGTCTGGCCTTCGCTCCAGCCAAGTCCCCCCCTCCGTGCAGCTTTCATCAGCCACCCCAGACTCAGTCATACAATTTTAATTCATAATCAGGCAAAAGTAGGTCAGCTGACAAACATGCCACATCTGCTCCCATCCGTGGCAGACGTGATTCTTTTAGCTTGAATGTTTCAGCAGCATTTAGCCAGTGGTGACACTTTGGAGCCACTGAGCCTTTGGAGACACGGGGGGAGAACTAACGCCTCATTTGCTGCCACGCCATACGGAGTTGTGGTTGGGTAAGCGAGGGGAGGCACATTAGTGCAGAAGAAAGGAAAGAAGAACAATATAGTAAACAAATAACCGTCTGATATGAAGATGATAACGGTGTTTATTTCCAGGACAGAGTAAACATGTGACCACCAAGCAGATCGTGCTTCAGGAGAACAGTAAATAAATATGTAAACTAGAGAAGGGTTGCTCTTGCACGCAGACGAGGCTTACACAATCCAACTCCTCTTCCTTTCTACTCTACGTTCCCTCAGTCTTGTCTAATGTAGCAGAACAGACTGACCTGAGTGGCTGGGCAAGAGGTCATCTCCTGCCACACAGGCAAAACAGAACGAGAGAGAGAAAAAGAGAGTCAGAGGAAGAGAGAGCAAAAGAGCACGAGAGAGCAAAACAAGTGAGGGAAGGAAACTGAAAGAAGGCAAGAGAGTAAAACCCTGAATGACAGACAGAGTCCGCAAGGAGAAAGAGCAAAAGAGCAAGGGACTGAGAGAGAGCAACAAAGAGGGGAGAGAGCAAGAGAGGGAGCAAAAAATGAGAGAGATCAAAAGAGAGAGAGTAGGAGAGAGCAATCGAGAAAGAACAAGAGAGAGAGAGAGAGAGAGAGAGAGAGAGAGAGAGCATGAGATGTAAAAGGTGAGGGAGTTTATCACAGTCTCCAAACCTTGTAAGACACTCTGGATAAGAACGTCAGCTAAATGCCATAAATGTAATCGTAATTCTATAACGATGTAGATTTGGATTAAGTGGATAATGTGACTTTACTGAAATGTGATCATTTCTAACAGACAATGTACTTTTAAAAGGTGCTGTCAAAAACAATGAGCCCTATTTTTATATACATTTACTTATATTCAATGAATAACCTTCAAATCACGATACTGACATATTATATCATGGATATATGGCCGTACCTCACATATATCATAAATGTATAATACATGTATAAACCTAAACCTAACCTTAATCTACCCTTAACCTACACCTTAATCTACACCTAAACATAACCTTAACCTACAACTTAATCTAAACTTAATCTACAATTTAGTCTACACATAAACCTAACCTTTACCTACAAATTCATCTACATATCGACCTAAACTTAATTTACACTTAAACCAAACCTTACCCTACATCTTAATCTACACCTAAACCTAAACTAAAAACAATACTAACAAATGTCCTGGAATAATTATTTTAAAATTCTTTAAAATAATTAAAGTTGCTTTTTGGTGGTATTTTTGCATGACAACAACAATATTTTGGAGACATGGATAATATATTCATCATACATGGTGGACTATGATGTGAAATGTGTACTGAAATATGTCACACATACTTTAACACTTGACATTTATATGCTGGATATAAGAGAATTCCATATATTCTAATATATGTCATATATCTGAAATCTATATATTGCTATATATCTGATTTCTGTATGGGCAGACTTATAAAATTCAGAAACGTGTCCTTCTAATAATGGGTTCTTTGACTCTAAAAATCCCTAGGTTGTTTTGGTTTAACCAAATGCTGGGTTGAGCATGTTGGGTCATTTTCAAAGTCGAGGTCATTTTTGGGTCACTGTTACTGACTGTCACAGTAAAACCCAGCCAGTGGGTCAGTAATCAAAAATAATTAAGAGAACCTGGAGAAAACATAATAGAAGGAAGCTGATTATATGTTTAACAGTTTTTTTCTATTATTTATCACCTTTATTTTTAGAACGTGTTCTGAACCTTCACCTGGTCCAAACCTCTCTTGTAATAAGCAAGTTTAAAATAAATGCAGACAAACAGTAGTGCAGTGAAGGGAACTAACCCTAGCTTTTCCTGGTGGATACAGAGTAATTACTACGGGCTCCCCAGAGACGTGTCTCTACATCAGCACATTCTATGGCTTGACATGCATAGCAGGCAGCGAGGGTCCCAGAGGGGTCAAAGTCACGAAACAACAACAATATCCAATAACAAAGTCCATGAACAATATTAAAAGGCAGCCAATCATAAACCCCATCACTAATAACTGAAGGAGTCGGGCCAGAGCTCCTTCACTACATCTGACATATCGCGGCTGCAGTACAGATTCTTGTGTAAATGGGCAGTGTAGCGTTACAGCCATTTCCCTCCAGAGATCCAGCTGTCAGTGCTTTCACACCACATCTTCAGCCATTTACTCAAACCACACTTGCCTTAATGCATATAACCCACCTCCTGCACCCCTCCCCTTCCCATCTCAGGGGATCCATCACTGACAACAGACATGAATATGGGTTCAATTCAAGCACCCACAGCCCAGCTAAAACCCTGCTTCACCAGATTGCAGAAGCAATAACCAGATGTAGCCCACATACACTGAGCACAGTGGGAGTGCATGCATCAATCCAAAGTTTATGGACACCTTTAAAATGGAATATGTTTCTCTTTTTTTTTGTACAAAATGTAAGTGCCCCCCCCATGGTCAAAATATGCTTGTGTGCAAAATCACCACTCAAAATGGTTTTAGAGGCAGCTCTACCTCTGAGGCAGAAGAAAACATGATTGGTTCTGAAAATAACCAATTAAAATAACTATTGTATTAATTGATAAATAAATGACCAATTAAAATTACCTCTAGGGCTGGGTAATATGGACAAAAAACCATATGGCAATATATGACAGTATGATATATGATTTATGATGTGAAAAATACAATGTACAAAATTATGAAATCCCCATTAAATCTATTATTTTTATTTGTTATTATATTTAAACTTATTGATTTTTTTCTTGAATTCTTCTTTAAACAGACTAAGTTGCCTTCATGCCAGAGCTCTGTCTAATGTGTGTGTATGTTAGAATGCGAGTGGGGACATGTGAGAGCAGGGGGTGGAGCAGAGCGAGGAAGCAGAAAAAAGTTTCCTGCAAGATCGAAACAGAGATTTAAAAACTTTAAAACTCAATACTAACAGTATAGTTTAACAGTATATCTTGCTATGCTATGTCCCAATATTGATATTAATATTGATATATCACCCAGCCCTAATGTTCTCCATGTGCCTAGAAAATAAAACATAGGTTGCCCATAAAGCAGGAGAAGGCCAAGTGTTTCAAGCAGACAGTTCAACAGTTCATAATGTGAAAAGACCTGCAAAAGTTTAGCAGCTTCTGTACTGGTGATGTGCTGTTCTACCCTTCAGCAACACACAGCACAAATATGGAGTCATCAGGAGAAAACCATTCCTGCATCCTCGCCACAAAAGTCAGATCCAGAGACGTCTATACACTCTCTAAATGATTATGCTGTATGTAAGGGCATTAAGGGCATCCACAAACATTCAGATGCAACCACTGCCCGTTTCTACATTACAAGGTCACCAAACAGAATTTAGAAAAAATATATTTACACTAGGAGTGGGCAATATGACCATATTTTATCGTATTGTGATACATTGTCTTTTGATACATTTGTGATACATTTTGTGGATAATGTTTAAATTACTCTCACCAACTGAGTGTATTGAGCCCTGTTTAATTGGACTATAAAATAAAATATATATTGTGAAAATTGTGTTTGAATTTTATATTGTCGACCCTAATTATGACAAAATAATGCACACAAATAAAGTTGTCTATGGGCACTGTATTTCTGAACATGGTTAAAAAGCTTATATTAAGATTAATAGCCCTGACATGCACACCCACACAAAACCAAAACACACGCAGTGCAGCACAAGCCATGGTATCCCTGACAGTCACCTGCTATCACACACACACACACACACACACACACACACACACACCTGCCTGAGCACACAAAGCAATGTGATTATTGACTATTCACACTCACGGAAAGCACAAAGAGATCAAGAGATGGCAACAAGGTTCATTACAGAGCCATTTAGGCCAAGCGAACGGACGAGCAAATGATACGTAATTTACTGCCACTTCACGCTCCGCCACCTCTTAAAAGAGTGTGGAAATGTGCATGTTCTCTTCCTCTTGCTGCAAAGCACAAATGCAGGTCAGACCACTGACTCAAACCTGTTGTCTGCAATCCAACCACTGCTAAATGACAGTGAGGTGTAAGAAGGCTAAATGAACTGTTCTCATATCTCATATCATATTTTCATTTCATATCTTGATATATTTTAGCTAAAGTGTGATAGCTGATATACAATATACGATATTCAATATACGATACGATATATGAGGTGAAAAATACAATGTGGAAAAAAAATATACACCCCATGAAATACTTCTTCTGTATGTTTTCACTATATTTAAACAAATTGAAATTTGATCTTCATTCCATAGTGGGTACATGAGAGTGTGAAAGGGAGCGGCGGGCAGCAGAGCAGAGGGCTGAGAGTAGCTGAGAGCAGGGTTTTCCTAAGATTGAAACAGAATGTTATTTAAAATGTCAAAATAAGTGACATAGTCTCAGCTCCTTTCTTGCACTGTTTATATCCCAATATCGATATAATATCAATATATCACCCAGCCCTATACCATGTTTGTCTGCACTTACTGTGTAAATTTTCTCTTGCCCTGTAGGTTCCTCACTACCATACAACCCGCACTCTTCCTAAAATGTAGATGTAGTCATTGCATTTTCAACATCATAACTGAACTGTTGTACTGGCTTTGCCTCACTTGTATATATTACTCATGTCTGGCAAACATATTAAACATATTAAACATATTAAACAAACCTCATAAGAACTGCCTAATGCTGTGTATCTGGCAACATTACTCTACCTCCCAAGTCCTCGTGCATTTCTCCCTTTCAGGTACACTTCTGCACTTCTCAGCTTCTCCAGAAATGCATGTGTAAAGCATGAGTGCTGAATAAAAGTGCAAACTATACTGCCTAACTGTAGGAGGAGCCCAGAAGCAAGTCTTTTCTCATAACACTGATTTAATACTGAAGTAAAATCAGTAGTTTTGAGTAGACCATGTAAAGAGCAGGTTTCTGGATGAATATGCTTCTGCTTGATTCCAGCTGTGCATCCCTAATTATAAGGAAAGTCACCTGAGGAAAAAGTCCATGAATGCACTTGCATTTCACACACAGTTCCTTGTGTGTCATTTTAGTGGCCTGGCACGTATAGGCAACACTGTCAAAATATATATATATAAAAAAAAAAACAACAACATAGCAATATATTAAAATTAAATCTTTTAACATCTGGTCTGTCATGTCACCAGCTTCTAGCCAGCCTCTAGCACATATGGACATTGTGACAATGGAAAAAAAAACTCCAGGTTAGATTCTTTCTATTTTTTGATTATTATTTTTTAACAGACAGTAGTGCAATCTACAGTTTGTTTGATTCTTGTACAGAGTGTCACACAGCACCCACCAAAGCAGCTGGCACAGCCTGTATTAGGCAGCATAATGTAAACATCAGTAAGTTCCATTCCCTGAACTGTCAAACAGTGCTGCCACAACAACCTCCAATTACGTATACTAATTGTGAACAGTGCCTTCTTTTCTTCCTCCTGCGTGAGTTTGTGTTCACGGGATTGTGGCGGGGCCCTCTCCGCCTGCAGGCCCAGTGGGCCTCCTTGCATGCAGTGGGCCTGAAAGCAGAGCTGCTGCTGTCACTTGGGCTGGAGAGTTGCTCTTGACAATGGAACATGGAGGCCAAAACACTCCAGAGAAGCAGGACAGCACAAACCCATTTCTGTTCTGCAGAAAAACAAGTTATGTAAAAAGCTATGCAAGGCATTAGCGCTTAGCAGCCAACAGCCTCAGCACTTGAACACACAACCACCTCACAATTACCACAGATCTATGTGTGCGTGTGTGTGTGTATGTGTGTGTGTGTGTGTGTGTGTGTGTGTGTGTGTGTGTTTCTGGGGCACCCTGTTATGTAAAGAGTGCTGCTTCCGAGTTCAGTAGTTTGAAAAGTAAACAGCCACAAATTCTCCACCCCACTGCTCCGCCATTAACACTTCTTAATGGATGGAACAAAACAATTATGGCAGCTCTCTATGACAGCATTCAGGATTATGAGCTGTAATTAGGAAAATATAAATGACTCTGTTCATCAAACATCGTGCACTCACGGTGGGGACAGGTTAGTCAACTCTAAATAAATTCTAATGCAGTAAATAAACACTCACCATGTAGGAGCCACAGCCCTAAAACTGAGCTTCAGTTCCCTGGTGATAGCTCAAGCTGGTCAAGCTGGTAATTTGGTTAACCAGCTTCGTTTTTGGCCAGTCTGAAGTATGTTTTCGTTTGCGTTTCATGATTGAGCTCGTCTGAAAGCATGATCAATCTCACCAAGCTAGACAAACAGAATGACCACATTGACCAAGCTGGATGACCAGCAAGACCATCTTCTCCAAGTTGGTCAAACCACACAACCAGCTGATCAAGCAGCATAACTAAAATTAAATGTACCATACACTATGCTGGTCAAGAGCTAGTCAGCAATCTTACCATGGCTATGGCTAATTCATTTAGCCAAAATGGGTTGACCAGCAAAAGGTTCAGAAATCATACCATTTATTCAATTGAATTAATTTGCTTTGGTCATAAGAAATGGTGAGGAGAAGAAAAAGTGTCTATACTACACACACACACACACACACACACACACACACACACACACACACACACACACACACACACACACATATATATATATATATATATAGGTTGGCCCTCCCTGTGGCAGACTAGGGTTCAATTTCTTGACTGGACAAGCTCGTCATGCAATTTTCATAAGAGTATGTGCGCAACTTCTCCTCTGGATGGTAGCATCAGCTAAATGCAATGAACATAAATGTACACTATATGCCAATCAACCAGTACTTTCAACTTTTAAAATGCCCTTTGAAGACCTACAGCCAAAAACTCTTAAAATCATCCCAAATACATAGTCCAGTGTAGCTGCAGTGCTTTGATTTTATCCTCAGTTGGTTTTGCTTTTCTTCCATGAAAGCTCCAACCTTGAGCGTCTAGCATAAATACAAGCAAATAAAAAAAAAAAAAAAATACACTTTTCTCTCTGAAGGAGAGAGTTCCTTTCACTCATAGAGATTCTTCAATGTGTCTGGCAGGAGTTCCGGCCTTGAAGAAGCCTTTATATAGGCAGCTGATGAGGCTCCTCTTAGTACAGGGATTATTGAGTTGGTTATATTCTACACAACTATCCATGCATGGCTAGTGGCTTTCTAGTGACAGAAAACTAGGGGGGCACAGAAGCAGGACACTCCACAGGGTCAGGCACATGCACATTGTTAGTGTCTTATTAGCTCATATTCTGACCCACCTCAAATCCAGCTCCTGAAACCTGTTGTAGACTGAGCTTAATTTGACCCTTAAGGTGATGTGGATTTTACAAAAGCGCTCAATTATGGGAGGATGAAACCTGCGTAAAGCCCCTCCCCAAAATCTATTGTCCTAAAACGAAGGTTTTGAAATCCATGACCACTTCACCTCCTAAGGTCTGAACTTGCAAAACCATAATTAATTATATGTAATTACATATACACACTGTACATACACTCATTCCTTTTCAGAGAATTCACAGTGGACGATGCCATACCTCCTGCATGCACTACACATGTATTACCCCTTGCCTATAAGAGTAGTGAGGTGTCTCTAGCTATATATGTAAAAGGGCAATTCCAGATGATGTCCAGGCTGGAGTTATTAACATCTTAATTAGTCTGTAGTCTACTGGTCTATAAATGTATTCACTATTAACTCCATACATTATTTTTGGTATATGCCACACCCACATTTACTTAATAATTTAAAACAGAAATATAATTCACGAATCAGTATGAATGTCAAGGTTTTGCTATCAGTACTGAAGGTATTTTGAGCATCCCATACCCAAAGGTGTTTTAAGAAGAATATGCCATGGGGATTTCAGTCAGTTCATCTATATCACCTAAGGGTAAACATGTAAATGACTTAGTCCCACAGTGAGTAACTGTGAGTGAATATGAAGGGATTTCTGTAATGAAAGGTACTAGCCTTTAGCTAGAGTCTTAAAACAGACCCACAGCCAGAAAGCAGCCCGTGCGAGGACGTCTCACATGGCTGCATTGGTGATTCATGCACCATGTTTAAAATAATTATATGCCCCACTTGCAGAGGCTGTTCAGAAGCTGGAGAGATAAACAAGACAATGTTGCACAGGCTCATAAACCTACACACACACACACACACAAACACACACACACACACACACACACACATACTTCTATGATAGCTCACACTGCGGCTGTCACAGTGAATGGCTGTGGGTATATTATTTCTTGTTTTGTGGGTTTTGTTGTTTTAACACTATTAGAAAATGCCAGCTGCCCACTTAATATAAACAGTTCCCTACACTGAACAATTCTTGATGATTGTATCAATAGAAATGGTCTATAATTATAAAGACAAAACATATATTAAAGTATATACCGTATTTTCCGGACTATAAGCCGCTACTTTTTTTCCCTCACTTTAAACCATGTAGCTTATAATGAGGTGCAGCTTTGTCTTCTTATGTATGTTATTTTCCAGGGTGTGGCTTATAGTCCGGTGCGGCTTATAGTCTGGAAAATATGGTGTGTATATATATATATATATATATACACACACACACACACACACACACACACACATATATATATATATATATATATATATATATATATATATATGCTAATTAAATTACACTTTAAATTAAACATGTGTTGTTCCAAAAGTACACCACTAGATGGTTAATAAATCACTTCAGCTGCATCCATAAATTGATGATAACCTAGAGAGGAATTTTCTCTGTATTATGCAGAGAAAAGAGAAGACAAGGGCTTATCTTCACCCTCCTAGTGTCTGGAGCAATATTTATGATGGTCTAAACAGGGTTGGATGATTGGCACTTCCAAATTAGGAGAAAAATTGGTAAATAAATAAATAAATAAATATTAAAAAAGTGGACTCTTTTTGGTATACACCCAAAATGTTACTAGACACAATTGCAGCACTTAAGACCAACCAGAACAAATTAGTTCACTGGAATTATTCTGTCTGACTAAATTATGTGATTGGATATATGAGCACACAGTTCACCTCCTATAGAGAAATACATAGTTACGTTTTTACAGTTT
Organism: Acestrorhynchus altus; assembly: GCA_034509495.1. Classification (NCBI taxonomy): domain Eukaryota; kingdom Metazoa; phylum Chordata; class Actinopteri; order Characiformes; family Acestrorhynchidae; genus Acestrorhynchus; species Acestrorhynchus altus. Next base: position 8,481,038 of record CM067519.1, on the reverse strand, counting down.
GTAACACAGCAACTGGAAGCATTGGCCCTGTCAAGCTTTGTGTCATTTCACCAGTGAATGAGTTGATCTCAGTGATCTCATGCACTAAGCTCGGATTAGCATTCATGCCCATTGTTTTTGAAAGACACATGATGATGATTAAATTAGATGGTGCGTTTGTGAGTGTCACACTGGTAAAAATTGAGCACATTCGCTTTAACAGCTGAGGTAAATTCACAAGACATTTTCAAATCCTTGGCAATTATAGCGAAGTCGTTCTGGATCAGCCTGCTCTTGTCTCAGAGAGAAAGTGGAGGCACATGTATGGATCATACCAAAGTTCTTAAAGGGTTTTTAAAAGTCTTTCTATCGTAACACAACTTCAATGGTCATTTAAGTGCATGGTGTCCTTGGGCAGGTCATTTTCTGATATTGATAGGTTTGCATGAATAATTAAAATATTGTGACATACGAATGACTGCAGGCCCTAAAACCAATAGTCTGACCAATAAAGGCTACCAGTTATACATAGTCCATACTTATTTTGGACTCACTGAATGCAATTAAATCCTAACAGTAATGCTTCAGAATCAAGTAATGAAGAAGCGGATGTCCCAATACTTTTGTCCAAATATAGTGTATGTATATATACACATATATATATATATATATATATATATATATACAAAGAAACTGAGAAGGAAACGGAACCTGAATTGAAGTGACAGACAGTGAAAATGTGGGGGTAGTCTCTTCCATAGCATGTCCTGCTCTGACCTCAGTCACAGAGTTCTGCAAAATGAAAGTGGCCCAGGCAACTTCCTTCACTGATTACTAATTTATACCTCTGCCTGAAAGCCTTCCAGTGTTACCGTGAGCAGAAAAAAAAAAAAATCAAACCCGCTTTACTCAGCACCAAAAGGAAAAGAAATGGCTTGTCTTTCTGCTTTTGTTCGGGGGACATTTTCCTCCTTCTTGTTCCGCACCCTCACCCCCAAATGTCACAAGTTGATTTGGCAGTGCTGAGGGGAAATGGTAAAGAGACTTTTCTGAAGTAGCTGCTCTGTAACAATGGCAGCGAAATTTCACGGCACATTTCAGGCGCTAAAACGCTCACCCTGGCCGTCTCCTCGCGGCCCAGCCGCTGGCCATGGGAGGAAGCAGGTGCTATACACGTTAGAGTGGAGGCACTGTAATCTACCTGATGTGCACACGAGGACAGTCTAGCAGGAGCCTAGTGAAATAGGGAGGAAAGTGACAGCTGACTGAATTTAGGAGCATTTGTTATGGTATGTCTGTAGGTTACTCTGATCCTGAGTTATGAAGCCTATGAAATGGACATGTACCTGCCTGATCCCGGGAGACTTAAACATTAACCTTACTACTGAGTTCAGAATGGCTAAACTGCTTAAAATAGATTTTATTTTTTTATCTTTACAAGTTAATTTTGGTCACCAATGAAATGCTCTTCTGTGGTTTCTGTCACGTATGACTAACTGGATGAAACATGAGCAGCTGCAGAGTTAGCAACATTCAAACCGATATCTTTTCCATTGAATTTGAAAGGAATTTGAATGATGAATTTTATTTAAATAGCCCTTCCATACACACCTCGTGTGCTTTCTCACCACACTGAGATCAAAAGCACAGTTAAAGCAGGCATAATTGTGCTACGATGTGTGCGTTTTGACATTGTGGTAAAAAAATATGGAGAAACTGCTTTGATCAAAAATAACCACTCTTACGTCCCTATCTGTGTTTCACTACAGAATCAATTTCAGAGAGAGCTCACGGGTGGATAATAGGGCTATAAAAATGCAGATACTGTGTTTGCTAGAAAATATGCAAAGCACCAGTGTTTGCTAAATTAGCTCTGCATTCATATTAATATTCCTCAAGCATATGCTTTTATATCGGGAGAAAAATGAAGTCCAGTGACCAAATACCCTTGATGAATTTCAATTACCTGCTATTTTCTAAACACATGTGCACATGCACACTTGTATACAGACAAACATGCACAGACACACACACACAGACACACACACACAGTGGTGGCTATTAGCGACACTATTTGAAGGGGAAACAGAATCTGAAGTTTTCCATTTTGCCCAACCACAAGGAGTGGGTTTTTTGCCACATGACCCTGTTAACATTCAAAAGCAGGTGTGTGAAAGTCAAAGCCTGGTATGTGAAAGTCAGAGTCAGGCGTGTGAAAGTCAAAGTCAGGTGTGTGATGGTGATCCTAAGTCTTGAGCAGGTGGCAAGTAGTCAGTGTGTCTCGCTGAATAATGTATGTCCATGGGTGGAGGATAGCAGGTCCCTGGTGCTCTAGGCAGAATGCACAGCTCCAAGCTGAAGGCTCCTTCGCCCGTTTTAAAGACAAAATAACACATTTGGTGGGACATACATACATACATACATACGTACATACAACATACATACATACATACATACGTACGTACAACATACACTGCATCTTAGCATTTGCAGGAAGTAATGCTAGAACATTGCGCTTCTAAATCTAACAAAGCCTAAATAGTAACTATATTGGTGGGTTTGTTGGCTTGATAAGGTCAGCACTCCATTGACTGTTTGCCACTTCTGGTCCTCTCATGTAGCACCCAGATAACTGTCACATATACAAGATCTAAAGAGTGTCCAATCTTTTCAAACTAAGACCAATATTACAAACAACTGAGTGATAACAACCTGATATATGATAATGATAACAACTTATGACATGAAATTATTTTGTTGAAAATGTTATTGAAACTAAACATTTTCCTAAACTAATTTAAGAGGAGAACAAAGTAGGAAAGGGAGAAAAAATAAGCAAATTGGAATGGGACCCATCACCAGATGGTCCAAACACTCCCCAATTTCGGCCACTTGGGAGTAACACCTAGTTCCCCTCATTTCCTTAGCCAATCTAATTTAAGAAAATTGGGAATTCAATGGCAAAGACAGAGGAACTGCACAAAACACTGAAGTGGCTAATATTTGGACTGGCATATTATAGGGGACTGGGTGATACAGCATGTTGTTTGCTTCATAAGGTACCATGGAGACGTAGAAAGATTTCATTCCATTTTAAGTCATTTTGGAATATTTTTATTAGCCCAATCATCATGAAATGTGGACATAATTCCAGATTCTTCTTCTGTCAAAAAGTGAAATGAAGATTTTTGAGTGACAATATGCTTGTAAATGAAGTTGCATCTCAACATTGATTTACATCAGCAGTGTCAAACTAAACATCCAAAGGCCATAGTAATCCAATCAAAGCCAGGGGCCGTTTTTCAAACAAAAAGAAACAAAAATCAAAACAAAACATATTTCAACAACACAAACGCACTTAAAGTAGACCATGAAAAACCACATTAACCATCAGAAGAGAAGAAATAATTAATTCTATTTATATAACAAGAATTCTTAGCTAGAATTAGCTAAATTAATCCTATTGAAATGTCTTCAGGAGGCAGGCCTTAAACATAACTATTTGCCTGAACTAGACTATTAAAAGTAGAAGATCCTTGAGGAACTGTGGAGGAACTGCTTAAAGTGATTTAATAAAGTCCTGAGCTGCTGAGACGAAGAAGCCTTTGTCAAAGAGACAAGTTCTGTGAGATGATTTGTGTATCTTCGTCACACACAACAACTGTCCACACAGGTATGAACCATCTCAACATAGACAGCATATAGGTGGTGTGTATGTGGAGCTCTGGAATTGTTTCTGGGATGAAAGGGAAATGGGTTGCTCCGATCTCGTCAACTAATGACTGAAATTGAAACCCTTGGCTGAAACTGTTGGCTCCAAAAAATGTATTTTGTTACTGTGTGCATAACTTGATCCATCCTCAGAGCTTTACTGTGCATGTAATACATTACTGTCCCATAGACTGTTGTTGGGGCAATAGGGTGTGCATTGCGTTGCAGTGCATGCTGGAGATGGTAGGACATCACACTGTGAAATGATCTAATATTAACTGAAAATCCGGGTTGGATTGTGCCTTGTGTTTAGACTGGTGGTCAACCAAGCTTCTAACTTCATTGTCTGTGATCTAAATCTCAGTTCTCATTTGAATGTAGTGAATGTCAGAGAAAACCAGAGTCCTGGATGAAAACCCACGCGGGTACGTGAAGAACATGGAACTCCATCCAAGACCCCAGTGCTGGGATGCGAAGCACCAAGCCACCGTGCCTCCAAAACCAAAAAGGTTGCTCAGTCACACCGCTGTTGTTGCCATTCATAACATATGGATAAAAATATATTAAAAGTACCACATGTTTCTACTGCCCTCTGTTTCCTGTAGCCCAAACCCATGAATTGCTACACCATGTCTGAGATGAAACCTGAGGTAACTCTTGCATAATCAGCCAATCAACGATCTTCAAAACAAACAGCACAGTCGACTCCGAATTGAGTCTGACTGAAATGCAACTCCGATGAAAAGATTAGCCTCTTTATGCTGCATCGGTAGCTTGGGAACCGTGTGTATTTTCATCATCTCTGAATTGTGCTTCGGCTAAGCAACAGCTTGGATTGCACATTGAATCCTTTGAGGCCTGCTGCTCTTTTGAATGCCTCTCTGCAGGGCTTTTCTTTTTTTTTTTTCATTTTCTTTTGTCTTTAAATACCTTTTCCCCTGGAACCTTGCTGCACTGGAGTTTGAAACACTGTAAACAGTACAGTTTTTTGCACGGTCAACCTTTGACTCACACCGTTCTGTTCTAAGCTGAGACGCATTAGTCATAGGGAAGAGTGCTTGTGTGCACTTCTTCACAGCCATCTGCCTGTGCAACGGCACACTTTACTAATGAGGCTGGAACCGGATGACTGCATAACTTAACTTTGGGGCTGCATATATTAGTTCCTCCTCTTTGGTGAGGGTGTGCGCACGTGTGTTTTCAGTGCACATGTAGGCACACAGTCTACTTAAGATTCATCTCCATCCACCATCCGCCTCATGAAAATCACTGGGGCACTGTGGTCTTACCTGAGGTCCGATTAAACCCCTGCGAATGAAGAGAAGCACTTTAAACATATTCGCTCTGTCTGCAGCACACTGCTTTGGAGGCCAGTCGGGGAGCAAACAATTAAGATGCATTAGGCACTTGCCTCTGCTCTGCCTCTTGCTTCCTCACAACACAGCCAGACACTTTCTGGTAAGCCTTCACAATATTATGGCAGGCAGTATATATGAATAGGAGTGGGTGAGGGGGGTTAAAGTACTTGCTGAAAGCTTTTTATCTCATAGACATTGATCAAATGAGTCCCGGCGCCTTTGTTTAGCCTCCTGGATAGAGGTTTAGCTGGCTTTTGGTGATCGCTGAATGATGACACCCTATCACAGAACAGGCATTATGAAATGAACATCCCGGTAATGTTGTCTCTTGGCATAGTTGGCTGGAGACAACAAAGAACAGGTGACTTTAAAAACTCACAGAAGAACAATGTGGGCAGTCCTGAAGTCTGACAAAATTTCGTTTTAAATGCACCGTTTAAAAGACTACACAATCCTTTTCTCACACATGTGATATGTTTTGGTATATTTGATAATAATCCATTCATATACGATATGACAAATTTATCAATATTCCTCCCAAAACCATTAGTATTAATAGGAGTTTACTGCAGCAAGTGAAGTTATTCTTCTACGAAGGCTTTAAGTTGATTTTTGACCCTTTTGGAGAGGACGAGGCCTGGCAATTAGTGAGGACTACTGGATGATTAGTTCTGGATCTGAAACATTGCTCACTCATCACAAGAAAAGCTGATGGTGCTCCATCATTCCAGGGAACACAGATCCCCAGCTCCAGAGCACAATGCTTGAAGGGCTTTACACCCCTCTAGTTGACACTTGGTTTTGGTATATTTTGTCATAATTCATTTACTTTTCTGGCTTTTAGCTGAAACTCTTATCCCGAGCGACTTACAAAATGACTCATATTACGAAGATAAGCCAGTGTGTTGTTAAGAGGGTTGCCCAATGACAATTACTGGTGTAGCGCAGTATAGTCAGGAGCAGGAAATGAACCCTGCTCTCCAAAATAGTGTGGTAGCTCACTGGCAGGTGTTATTGGTGTTATTCACGGTGTCATACCAGTAGTGTATACTCTCAAAATAAGGTTGCTATGAAAGGTTCTTTGAGAGATGGTTCTTCTTCGGCATCACTCAAAGAACCCTTTACAGCAGTTTTTATTTCATTAGTTCATTAAAGAACCATTTTTCTTATCATTTACACTCAAATGTATTTTATAAAAATGGCTGCTTATGGAACCAAACATGATTCCAGAGCATTGCCTACTTCGGCAATGCTTTTCTATGGACATTTTACATTTTCTGTCTATTTGTAGCTCAGAATTTGTTATTGTTTGTTTATTAGTACATGGTATATCAAATTGACCTTTGCATTTATTGGCTGTCTTGTATTGTGTCTAGCCTGGAACCCTGGGATAGGTGTACTGCTTTAGGCTGGAAAGAATTTAATATGAAAATGCGTTTTTTTTTTTCTCCCAGCACAAAAATAATAAATTCAAAAGCTGCATTTGGAGCCTAATTTCCATATTTGTTGAGTGGATATCGCATATTTAAGCTTTAACAGTATATTTCAGGACCTGTAACATATGCATGTGAATAAGTTACACTATGTCAGAGTAAACATTATTTTATCATATCTTACAAAGTAATATGATTGAAACTGACAAATTACAAACAGCCACATATTGAGTTATTGCCAAGCCCGGATTTATTGCATGCAATCTGTTTGAGGTGGTTCTGTATGGGACATAAGTTTCTCTATCATTTCTCTGCTGTCTGCAACCAGGCAATTTCCCTGTTAGACATTAATATCACTTGAGTTAAAAACCGATCTGCTACAAAACCTATTTTTACACCGGTGCAGCAATCTGCCAATGTGTAAAATGCTACCCGGCGTGTGTTGAATGTGTGTATGTGCATTAAGTATAAGAGATGTCTTTATTCTTTCTCACCCTCTGCTCTGTAAATGAAGTTTAGTCAGGCAGATAGAGACAGATGGGAAGAAAGACAGACTAGAAGGAGAAAAGGGTGTATATGTGATGTTTACATGAGCAGTGAGGCAGGTGGAATGCTCATTTAATAATGTTAATATTTTTTTTTTTATTTGGTATATTCCACCTGTCTTACTTATTGTTCATATGAAGTGTGAATGTTTGTGAATGTTGACCTATAGAGCCTGCAGAACGGTGTAAATAATGGCAGCATCTCATCAACAGAGCAAGACCAAACTAAATGAATTATGTATGACAACATTGCTGAACCAGAGATTGAGAAGAAAGTTTCTTATAGAAAAACCTTTGACTAGTTACACTGATGTGCCGTGTTAACAATCTTAAAGCATTTTAATGTCTTAAGACCACAAAAAAAAATCCCTGTTAACTCATTTAGATGATAATGGGCTCTCATACTCTACGTTGTGGTCATATGGGCTGTATTGTAGAGAGATATTGTAGAACAATGTGATCATATGGGCTCTACACTGTGGTCATATGGACTCTTAAATTGTGGTCATATTGGCTCTAAGTCGAGGTCATATGGGCTCTACGTTGAGGTCATATGGGCTCTTAAATTGTGGTCATATGGGCTCTTAAATTGTGGTCATATGGGCTCTATGTTATGGTCATATGGGCTCTACATTGAGGTCATATGGGCTCTTAAATTGTGGTCATATGGGCTCTTAAATTGTGGTCATATGGGCTCTATGTTATGGTCATATGGGCTCTACGTTGAGGTCATATGGGCTCTTAAATTGTGGTCATATGGGCTCTACGTCGAGGTCATATGGGCTCTACATGGACTCTTTCTGGGTCTGAGTATCTAACATTCGTCTTAGACACAGCTGTGAAGTTGTGTTTGGAATAGTCCAGTGCAGTGTGGGTTTATTTGGGCAACTACTGTGAAATTTGAACTTGTATTGAATTGAATTGTATTGTATTTGAAAATTTGAATTTGTCATGGAAATTCATTTCCTTTTATATATATTCAGAACATACGTAAGTGTGGGAAAGTTTTAACTTTTCATAGAATACATGAGGCAACATGCAATCATCAGTCAGCCTTGGCTGATGCTACTTCTTCAAAGTCAACTTGCATCAAGGGCTTCACAGTGTCTTGACCTATAATGAGCAAAGGAAAGCAACAGGTACATAAATGAGAAGAAACCTTAAAAAAAAGAAAAACCCAAAAGGGACCTTTCTTTCCCTCGACACCTGTGTGATGAGGCACCTCTACAAATCCACCGCAGCCACAGAGACAATCCATATCATTTCACTGCAGGGTGCCAGCAGACTTACAGAATATGAACTTGAACAACAAGTTAAAGCATTGTACAAGAGAATCATATTTGTGTCAGAGTTCAAAATGAGTCTAAAATGATTGTGTTATTCTCCGCATAGCTCTCAACTGGCCTCTGTGTGGAAGCCACATCTTGCCACTTAGGCTACCAGGATACCTCTGCCTATTGTGCGACAAATCGAAAAAGCAAAATGTCATCTTTTGCTTTTAGGTGAAAAGAAGAGGCATTTCAGCAGAAGAATCAGAAATGAAGGATATAAATGCGTGACATGTTTCAGTGGCTTTCCCAAAGGTCCACCAATAAAAGAGGACAAGGACAGAGTATATTCAGTGACCTTTTATCTAAAGGTCCAAACCATTGAGGCACAAGGGAACAAAGGAAAGTGAAACACACTCTCACATAGACACACACACACACACACAGCCTATGTATCGAGCCATAATGACCCTCCCATGGCAGCTATTGTGAGTCTACACAAAAGCAGTTACCAGATGTTTTTTTCTTTTATTTCTCTTTCTTTCTTTCTTTCTTTCTTTCTTTCTTTCTTTCTTTCTTTCTTTCTTTCTTTCTTTCTTTCTTTCTTTTCTTGTTTTTACGACTCTTTCACTTTTACCATCTGCTACTCCATGTCACTGACATACCTCTACATCAGTGGCCTCCCCCAAGGTCCTTCTTCAGAGTTCTCAGGGTTAAACCAAGACCTTGTCCTCACTGAAGCCCAGTAAAATCTCTAAACATAACCCATTCATAAAAGCCAGCAGATGGAATGTCACCACGTTCCCTGTGCTTTGGCATCAGTTCCTACTCAATGCTTTCAATAGGCCCTTTGGGCAGGAGTAAGGCCAGCTGTAAGGGCCATCGATTAGGATGCAGATTAGCTTATCTCTGACCTGCTCGAGGGTCCAGGCAATCTCTCCAGAGATTCCAGATCAAGTGCAAAAAAGAAGATGCAGCATTGTCTGTACCAGTGGGTGCAAACACACATATTTTCAAGAGGAAAATGATGGAATACTAACTATACTCCCACTCACATGCTTATGAGCATTGGCTGACTTTTCCCACACTGTATCTCTTTAACTGATAGAAATCTGGGACAATTTTAAACAGTTCCTTCTTTCTCATTTTCCTCTATTAACAAATATCTAGGTCAGTGACATCATTAGCCCTGCCCCTTCTCACTGGTCAGCTGGAGTCTGCATGCATGTTGAACATGTACACATGGACAGAGCAGTAAACATTTAAACTGGGATTTTATTCCGTTTGTAATTAGTGCATTTTAGCTGTCATGTGAGCTAGATTACTACTACATTCAATAGGGTAAGTCTTGTCATTTGTTTCATGTCTCTAGGCTACTCTGATCCTGAGATATGAAGCTCAGAATACTGACACATGGAGTTAAATATATTCAGAATTAAGGAAATATATCACCACTCCTTTACCTGCAGAGCTCTCTAACCTCCATAGAATTTACTTACCATTTTGTGTACTTCTTATACTTCTTATATATGTCGATACCCAATAATACAATGCTGAATAACTGCAATGGGGAGTTGATAGCATTCAGCACGGTTGATATGTTATGAATCACAAAGGTCACTCCAACTCACCCTAAGAGAATGGGGCTTTTATGCTCTCCTAGCCAGTGTTTGACATTGCGCATGGTGACCTTAAGCTCATGTGTGGCTGCGCCAGAACGTTCCAATCTAATGGCAACGTGTTTCTATGGAGATCACAATTGAAAAATTGGCCTGGAAAAGGTTGAATTAAAAAGTAGCTAAATTTACTCAGTCTAGTGCATGAAGGACATGTTGTAAAGTGATATCCCATACAGCAAAAATTAGAATTTGAGATTTTGGAGCTTGGTGCTTGGTTTCTGTTGCTAATGTCAATTGCAGACCTGACCTAGCCAGACTAATGAAAGTCAGGTGTTTCTGTCATCTCTATTCTGCATATCCTTTCCTGCAAATGACACCAAACTGACTCCTGAGCAGCAGAAGAGCCACAAACAGACACAAGGCTATCAGAGTACTGCAGTGAGGTGGAGAGCGGCAGGGCAGCTATTGAAGAATGTCACATTCTCTGTTAGTGAAGCTCCCAGAGGTCTATGCTCCAGTGCTGCATCGCAGCTCAACAACTAGAGCAGAAAAAAGAAGCCCTTGCCCCAAGTCAAAAGTTCTTGTGAAGAAAGAGAGGAGAAACTTCCTATAGCAAATTTCTCAAAATCTAACTTGGAAGGTCGAGAAAACAGCATGACAGTCTGAAACTTGTTCTTTTTGCATGACATTTCAGGGTCAACCTTTTCTTTGTCTGCAACTCAATACCTCAAACATGATGCCATGAAGATTATTACTGCAATAGTCATTAAAAAAAGATCAATGAGCTACAACTCAAAAACACAACAGCAAAGGATATATTCTTTACACACAGAAAATAATGGATATTCCTCAATGCTATAGAACACTAATAGACAGACCATGGTCTGGATCCAGAACCAGGCATTGTGGTATCCAGACCTGGACCTATAACCAATAAACAATTGAGACTATTTAATTTTGAGGAAGGGGGGATTTCAAGCCTTTTGGGCACCAGTTTATCTTAGAACAGTGTGTGTTGTACATACCACACATGATGCTATGTATTATAATAAGCGCTGAATTACATACAGTGTAGGGTGTCCAGACAATGCTGCCCTGTTGTCCATAAAAAATGACACAGTATGAGATAAAAGCTCCTTTTAGGATGACAGTGATGTGATGCTGATCTTCCACAAAACATCAGCTTGCTGTTTATGCCTCTAATTGTTTATGTCAAACTTTGGACTATTTTCAGAAACATTCTGCATTCTATTAATGAGACAAAAGAACAAAAGAATGCAGAATAAGAAGAGTATTTCAAATCCAGTCAGTTCAGCAGAGGAAAATGCAAAAGACTCTTCTCAGGGTTTTTTTTTTTTTACCACTGCTATGCTGATGACACTCAGCTCATCCCCTCTTTCCCACCTTCCGACACCCAGGTCTCATCTTGCATCTCAGCCTGCCTGTCTGATGTCTCATCATGGATGGCAGCCCATCACCTCAAACTCAACCCCAGCAACACTGAACTGCTATTCATTCCTGGAACCATTGGTCCTCACCCTGGTCTTACAATTTCCCTAAAGAACTCACTGGTCACTTCATCTACAGAAGCATGGAGGCTTGGTGTAGTTGTGGATGACAAGGTATCGTTCTCAGCTCATGTTGCAAACCTGACTCGGTCGTGCAGATTTCTCCTTTACAACATCAGGAGAATTCGACCCTTTCTGTCTAGAGAAGCAACTCAGGTGCTCGTTCAGTCTCTTGTCATTTCAAGACTAGAAGATTGCAACTCCCTACTGGCTGGCCTTCCTATGCAGACCATCAGGCCCTTGCAACTCCTCCAGAATGCCGCTGCATGACTCATCTTCAATGTCCCCAAATTCAGTCATGGAACTCCTCTGCTGTGTTCCCTTCATTGGCTTCCTGTAGCTGAACATCAGATTTAAAACACTGATGATAGCCTACAAAGGTAGAAATGGACCAGCCCCTCCGTATTTGACGGCAGTGGTCAAAAATCTAGCTGTACCTAGAGCCCTTCGAGCTTTAAGCACAGCTCGGCTTGACCCACCATTCTTCAAATCACAAGGAAGACAAGCATCCACACTTTTTTCTGTCCTGGCACCAAGAGGTGGAACAAATTTCCCCTGGGGTCTGAACAGCTGACTCACTCACTGTCTTCAAACGCAGGCTGAAGACCCATCTCGTCCAAGAGTATTTAACCTTTTAAAGGTTTGTAAGTATCCTGAATCTTGTTAGTCTCCAATCTGACATTTGTTTCCATATGAGCTGGATAAATGTAAATGTAAGACAATTCCGAAAGTCCACATAATGGGATCTATCCATTATGATAGAATCTATCTGTGCATTCATGCCATAGTTGGTATTGTTCCGTCAAACTGAATGAGACAAAGACTAGCCAAAAAATGACATGATATTGAAGCAATCAGAAGCATTAACCTTGCTTAACACACTCTCCAGTGCACCCCATCCCAGCCTATCTAGCACTGCTAGTGCTTATATCTAGCAACTTGTATTGTCCTTGGTAACCCAAGTCAAAGTGGCCAAGGTGATGTCCTTCTTTCATTGTGAACCAAGCCAAGGATAACTCCAAACTCATCCTATCCCACCCATCCTCTTTGATGTTCTGCCAACATTGCACACTGCAAGGGCTTGCTTGAGGTGTGGACACTCTGGATGTTCAAACAGATAAGACATCTGCTGAATAGAATTTGACCGGCACTGATGGAAGCCATCAATCCCAATGATAACCTAAGACTTTCGATTTCATAGACATCCTATCACAGATGATGTATCTCAAGTTATCTGGTACTGACATTACCATATACAAAATGAATGCACTGTAGATAGTAACTTTATTCTTCACTTAAAGCTTTTTTTCACTCTCACAGGATTGCCTTTTAAGGTCTATTAGATTCTATTAAAAGAGTTTGCAAGGGGAGAACAGACACCCTTCAGCTTTATTAGAAGACACTAGAGACAAGCTGCAATTAGATTCCTTTTAAAATGGCTTTTTCATGGGTGGGACGGTGCTTTTAGGGCCTAAATCCCACAGGGCCATTTATCAAACTCAGCATATTGTGCACAGCATATTACAACCCTCTGTATAGTTCTAATGAAATTATTCTGCCCTTAATTTGCTTACCAGGCAATTCAAACCACAACAGCTTCTGTGACGATCAAAGATCGTTTGAGCAAAACAACAGGGTGGAGGGATTTTTGAAAATTTACTCCAAGAGTTTCTCTAAAGCTGTAAACAAGGGACAGAAAAACTTCAAGAGAGGACGATGGCCGAGCCAAAAAAAAAGTCCCTGGCTCAGTAATAATAGTCTCTTAATTCCACTGAGCTCCAATTTCAGAGTGTTCAAACATCTCCTGAGGGCAGGTAAAAAAAAAAAACCCAGTAGCAGGAAGGAGCTGTCAAAGGGAGAGATTGCAAATGGGACTCAGTCTTTATCTGGGCTTTGGTCAGAGCAGATAGAGTCAAACAATTGACTCTGAAGAGTGGGAATTAATTGTGGACAGGGTGAGACGTTGTCCCGCTCTGATCTGAGAGGAAAGGAGCGAAAGGTCGTGGAAAAATGGCATTAGCTCATCCCCTTCAAATTACTGACTGATAAACCCCCTGATAATCCCCCCACACACACTTCCCTCATCCTCCTACCCACCTCAAAATATCTCAGCACGGTTGATGGAAAGGAAAAAAAATTGTAAGAAATTGTACTGGAAGAGACAGACAGACTGACAGATGCAGGAAGAGACCGACAGACAGTAAAAAAGAGACAAGAAAAGTAAAAAAAAGTGCCACTCAAGTTCAGTGAGTTCTGGTCCAGATAATGTTCAGACAGATTGTGCAGGTTTGAACTTAAATATATTATTATACTTTATATTCTTAAATGGAATTTAAGAAGGTAATGGAAAAGCTCTAGATGTACACAAACTTGTGTGTATAATCATTTTTAACCTGGTTTAATCTACCCCTGACAATGACTTTCTCACAGTAGTAGGTAATATTTTACTAGGCTTCTTATGGCAAATAAAAACACAGAAACAACACTTAACCTGCTCCAGGACACGTCATCTTCATGACTCCCAAATGTAAACACATTTTTGAGTAATCAGTCACAGGTTTCTGGCTCATTTATCCTTCACTTGTCCTTTTTTTAGGTCACTTTTTTGGAAATTGCTGCCATTGTCACTTAGGGCACTCTCCCGTGGTGCGGATGGGTAACTACCCAAGGTGCTCCCTGGTGCCATGGAAAGGGCTGCCCACCCCTCCAGGCAGGTTTGCTAACTGTGTGTGAATTCACTAGTGTATATGTGTGTATTTCACTGTGTGAATGGGTCAAATGCAGAGGACGAACTCCCCTATATTTCTATCCGCATGTTTACATTTATAGTCACTTGCATGAAAAAGAAGAGAAACTTTACTCCCGCGTGCTTTTGCAGTGCATCTCATTCATTAATGCGGATCAAATCTTTGGTAGTGCTGTGCATGCATTTTCAAAGTGTGACTCATCTCCATAAACGATGCTTTACACTTCCAGTACCAGAGGAAAGAGAGCAGTCAGAACTGCTTGTATGGATTTGCTCCAATCTTGCCCATTTTCACAAGGCATTTTGGTACAGTGAAACTGCTTCACTGTCAGCACCGTTTTTCTTTGATTTTGGATAATACGTGGCTGATTGGGGTGTAAAATTCCCAAAACCACAAACATGTTAACTGCTTTTGCACAAGCACATTCAGACGGAGAGGATCGTTTTATTTGTGCACTATTCTGGCTGTAATAGCACACTAACTGATTAAAATAGCCAAACCTGGGCTGTTTTGTGCAAGTAAATTTTACAAGGCTTGCAAGTCTTCAGCACAGCATGGAAAGGATTTCTCATTCAATACGGAGAATGCAGCACATCTGCAGCACATTTGTTCTGATGAAGTTTAAATTGGACATTTTAACATTTAAACAATCCAAACCAATCCAGAAGTGAAAGGAGAAAACAATGGCAAAATACAGCTAGAAAGTCCAGAAGTCTAAACATTGCAGTTAAGTGCACCCCTTTTTTCTGAGATTAACTGTTCTGTCTCATTGTTTGTGCTGTAATTTCTGTGATTTAGCACTTGAGGACAGAGAGAAGAGGTTGGGATAATTAATTGGTTCTGTGGATGAGGATAAGGGGAAGAGTGAATCGGTGTGGTGGAATGGGATCAGGGAATATTGAGTAGGTGTGTTCGGGCCCTCACCATAGAGCTTCCAACTGAGCCACATTACTGTACTAGTACAAGCTCATACAATGAGCAGCCCAGCAGTCCAGACAGTGCCAGAGAAGCAGCTCATCCCTCAGGGCTACAAGAGACCCTGGCATGTATATTTGTGCTTTGTATTTCAGGGCCACATGATATGGATAAATGATCACAATGGGAGTGTATTGCTGCATACTGAAAAAATAATTCTGTGTTATAGGCAGAGATGGTGTTAATGGCATTTCATCAAGCTTAATTGCTCTATCAACCAATGTATCAAAATTTGCTTTCTTAATGAATCGGTTTTGATTCATTTCAATTTGCACACTGAGGATGGAAGAGACAGAGCCTGGACACACATTTGTGCACATATTTTTATAACATAGTACAGTAAGAGCAACACAAACAACTAATGCAGGTTACTATACAGTGAGGAACACTTCAACAAAATCTAAAAAAACATTGTGTGATTTTTAAATCATTAATTTGCATTTTATTGCATGAAATAAGTATTTGATACAATAGAAAAACACAAACCGGTACAGAAACCTTTGTTTGCAGTTACAGAGGTCAGATGTTTCCTGTAGTTCTTGACCAAATTTGGCTCACTCCTCCATATAGATCTTCTGCAGATCTTTCAGGTTTCTGGGCTGCCGCTGGCCAACATTGAGTTTTAGCTCCTGCCATTTTTTATTGGGTTCAGGTCTGGAGACTGGCTAGGCCTGCCCTGGCTGTGTGTCACTGTATTGCTCAAAGACCCTGCCACAACCCACCTTTAATACTCTTACTGATGGAAGGTGGTGGTTGGCCAGAATCTAATGATACATGGCCCCATCCATCTTCCCTTCAATACGATGCAGTCGTACTGTCCCCTTCACAGTTGGGACAATGTTCTTGGGGTTATACTCATCCTTCTTCTTCCCCCAAGCAGTTGATACATAAAGTTCTATTTTGATCTCATATGACCACACAACCTTCTCCCATGCCTCCTCTGGATAATCCAGCTGGTCATTGGGCTTCATACGGGCATGGACATGTGCAGCTATGTGCAGGGGGATCTTACGTCCCTGCAAAATTTACTCCATGACGGAGTAGTGTGTTACTAATGGTAATCCCAGCTCTCTTCAGGACATTTACAAGGTCCTCCCATGTAGTTCTGGGCTGATTCCTGACTGTTTTCAGAATCATCCTTACCTCACAAGGTGAGATCTTGCATGGAACCCCAGACCAAGGAAAACTGACAGTCATCTTGAGGTTCTTCCATTTTCTAATAATTGCACCTACAGTTGTTGCTTTCTCACCAAGCTGCTTGCCTATTGTCCTGTAGCCCATCCCAGCCTTGTGCAGGTCCACAATTTTATCCCTGGTGTTCTGTGATGAATTATCAGCAAGTGATTGAGCTCAAAATTCATTGATTTCCAACTGAATTAAATCCCAGTTTAAATGCCAAAATAGCATCTCAAAATGATTAGCCTGCTTTGTGTAACAAAGTACACCAAACTTGAAAAACCTCCACAAAATCGGCACAAAGATCTAATGGTTAACAAGTCCAAACGAAAATGTGATGTTAATTATTAATTAAATATATTATCATCAATTGCATTATATATTTTAATATAATTTATATTCTCATAATCAAGAATTCCTGGAGTTGAAGGTAACATAAATCACAGTCAGATCTAACCATTCTAACTCCAGACCTTTCACACCTTGTGGTTCCACATCCACATAACACTCACCTGGACCGCCACCAGGCTGGTCAGCCCAAATGCTGTACACAAAAAAGGATGTCTGTTCATGAGGCTAATTTGCATATTGCAGCCTTCAATGTCTGCACTGCAAATGGCAATATTTCAATAACAGTTAACAAACAGTACACTACACAGTGATTGTGTATGCATGTGTGCTGCTAGTGTATGTGTTTACATACAAGCGTAGGAGGGGAGATGACAGACGACGCACAAAGTGAGGGAGAGCTGACAATAGGAACCAGTTTGCACTGGGAAATGTGCCCACAGTGAACCCGTGAATGCATTTTGTTTGTGAAACCCACTGGCAACCGCTATTAGGTGTGAATTCAGATGCTGATGAACTGTTCTTTTCTGTTATCAGCCTCTGAATATGAATAGTAATGTCAAGGTGTTGCACAATAATGTCCCCTCTAATTTTTGTTTTGTGGATTTTTGTCAAAATCTCACGACGTGGCTGCAGCTGCAGGTGTGTGTGTGTGTGTGTGTGTGTGTGTGTGTGTGTGTGTGTGTGTGTGTGTGTGTGTGTGTGTGTGTGTGTGCGCACGTGTGCTCCCCACTGTGAAAGTGAGGCAGCATTCAACTACAGTTAGCTTGGGGGTAAAGGGTGTAGAGGTTGGAGCACCACCGACCAATGAAAGAGTAACTTGTTGGTTGCAGTGCAGTCACGTATCTGTGAGCTGCGGGGCCAATCTCTGTGGGCCAGAACACGCAAAAGAGCGGCAGTGGTGTCAGCTACCTCGGTGTCATGCTCGGCTCAATTTAGCTGGACGTGACTCACATGAGTGTGAGAGAAGTGAGGCCTTGATTAAATCTAACCCGGTGCATGCCGCAGCCACAGAGACGGCAATGAAGAACACAGCAGCCAGGCCCTGCACTCATTTGGGCCGGATTAGTGTTAACCTGACTGCCCTGGAGAGGTGATGATTCTGCTTCTCATTTATGTTTCATTAGGTTAATAGGGCTCCAGCCAGGAAGGGCATCACGAGTCAAACATGTACATATATATATAGGAATTATTACATTATACTATACTATTACTAACATTATATTTGCTGTATGTATGTATTATATTCACTGTATTAAAGTGTATCAAGCAGAAATCAATTGGTCAAACATGGTCAAGGTTGCCCAAATGTCAGCACAAGATGTATATATGTGTGTAAATGTGTATGAGCGTGTGTTTGTCTTGCTGTACATAGTATGATTTACAGCATATCATTAGAGCAAGTTACTGTCCATTTTTCCTCTTTCTTCATTAATCCATAGTTTAATAATGTATTTATTAATCATAAAACACAACATTGCAAAGGTATTTACCAGATTTTGTGGAGTCCCACACAAATCTATATTCCGCCCCAACAAAACCGATATAAATTATGACAGTAATGAAGTTTTAGCTTAAGAACAGAAACTGTGTTTGACTACACCTGACCCTACACCCGATTTTATACCATTCTATAGTTAAATGTTTATATTTGTATGTTATTCATTCTTCTGAGCTTTTAGTGTTTGTCTATGTTATCTTGTGTTCAAAGACTCTCCTCACTCATTTAATGTTGGCCTGCTCTTCTTATATAGTGCATAATGTTCAAAAAATGATTCTTGTGTTTAGTAAACCTATGTGCTTTATTATTCGTTTTCATAATGACTTACTTGACAAGCACTGCAATATTTGATACACACAGGCCATTATCATGTTGTGACGTACAGGATCACTGGCGTATAGTGAAATTTGGTGAAAATGTATTTTGTAATATTGCTGAATATATCACAGAAAAAAAAAATATATCAAAATGTCATTTTTTTCCAGTATCATTCAGCCCTAATCTCAGTGACAATTTGAAAACAAATCTATGAAATATTTATGCAAATAGTGTGAATTTCCTTTACAATGATTGCACTGTGTCTATCTTAAAGCAGTATTATGCAAGAACTGAGATTTACTGCTGGCTCCCCCTACACATGGAAATTAGCATTTTTGCCACCCTTAAAAAATAACATATTTATAAATGATTTTCTGGGCAAGTTCAGAGACACATAATCCTCACTGACAGTAAAAGAAGTATGTGGACTGAGGCAGAAGAGCAAAATTACAGGATTTTACACAAATATTACTCAGGTTACACAGAACTATGCAGTTCTCAGAACCTTTGTTTTGTCTGCATCAATTCAAAATCAATAATGTTTTGTATAGAAATTTTTACATTTGATGTCATAAAGCAGCTTCACAAAAATCCAAAACAAGAAGATGATCATCAACACACAAAACATAAAAGATAAATGCACAAGACAGCAGTTATTTAATGTCCTTCCTATTACTAGTCTGTGGTGCATCAGCATAATTCAGAAGCATATATATCTGGGGGGGTTTGTTTGCTTGTTTGTTTTTTTGCTTGTTTGTTTGTTTGTTTGCTTGCTTACATGATGTTGCTTTTAAAGGATTTTGGTTTTCTTCCTCTAATAGTCAGAATGGACAATTGGGATCGGGGAACAGGTCCTGAATCAGCCTTCAGAAGCAAACTCAGTTCCTCAAAGTGACCTTGGCCTGTGTGTGTATGCTCCTGTGCCTCACAGTGAGGCAGGGAGGGGATGGGGGGAAGCGTTGATCAGCATGCAGAGAGATCTACTGAGCCGCATAAATGAGATTTGGTTTGCTCATTAAAGCACTTCTGCTCTTCAGACCGCACCACTCCGATCAAAGAGACACGGGGCGAGAGAGAGAGAGAGAGAGGGGTGGGGGAGAGGGGAGAGAGAGAGTGAGAGAGAGAGAGAGAGAGGGGGAGAGAGAGAGAGAGATAGAGAGAGAGAGAAAACGCCCACGACTGACTGCTGCTGAGAGGCTAAGTGTGCTCACAATATGGGGCTATAATATGCATCTCCCCTTCCCCTCTCATTTATTTATTTCTGTTTAAGTTATTGTGGGTGGATAAACGTGTGCACGACAAGCTTTCAACACACCAGATGAAATACTTGGATACATCTTTGAAAATCAAGGAAAAGTCAGAGTGGGTTGTTTACAGTACATATTGAAAACACAGTATGTATCATGAATGACATACACGACACACTGTAGATTAATGCTGTGTGTTCAATATAGAGGTTTGTGAACCCCCCCCCTTGAATGCATTTAGCCATTTTAAGTGGCATAAATTGCTGTTATCTCTTATCTGCTGATACAGATGTGCAAATGCACACACACATTGACAGTACTGCCAATAGAATAGGACTCTCTGGAACAGTTAATCATAAACACACTGGCACCATACCTAATGCCAGGCTGGGCTAGAGGGATATACAGTCCTGCAGCATTGCGTTGCTGAGCAGTGGAACTGTGTTAGCTGGAATTATGGTGAATTTCGGGACCAATAGGGGATGAAGGGGAGTGTTGAACATCCTGACCTCACTTGCCACTGAATGCATTCAAATCCTCACAGCACAGTGCCAACATTTAGCAGAAAGCCTTCCCTGGACAGTGGAGACATATATATATATATATATATAAGCAGGATACACTCTTTTTAATACCATTGATCTCAGAACAAACAGGCAATAAGCAGGTGTCTCAGTAATTTTGTCCATACAAAATATAGTATAAGCTAGAGGGTGCTTTAATAGCAGTGCTGATGTCAGCCGTAATTGATTTGTTTAAATGATAACAGTCCAATTACGCTTGTTTAAGTTATGCTTAGCACCTCATCGTTTGATAAGCACAAGTGCTCGTAAACACATGCATGAATGAGCAGCAGCAATGGGGAACACGCACTATGCTCTCTGCTCGCTGCCTCCCTATTAGTCTTTCATGCAAAGAAAATGAGCTTCCATTTATAGACCATACATAAAAAAGACCTTTTTCATCAGTGTGAATCTGGAGTAAATAAGTTACAGAGCAAGGAAGCAGAACAGGGCTATAGTTTCTTTTTCATCTTACACTCCATTGCAGCCACCCCCCCCCCCCTCCCCCATTTCATTTCCATTGGTTTACACTATGGGAGAGGGGGTGATTATAGTGAGTGAGTGTCGGCACGCAGGCCTTTTTTTCCAGGCCTTTTCCTCCCACTTCCCGCTGCTAATCCCATTCACCCTGGGGGTGGAGGGACTCCTAAACTGACTCCAAGGTTGCCAGGGGCCTCTCAACTCTCCGCAGAAAACAAAAAGACAGTACACTGCTTACTCTCCTGTGCCACACTAGGGTTAGGGTCAGTAACGCAGGTTAGGATGGACCCCAGTGAGCATCGTAGTGCTGGACAGATGAGATGCGGACAGGATGATGGCATAAAAGAAGCAGGAGAGTTAAAGCCTAATCAAGAGTTCATAGCTGAACATAAAGGGGCCCCCGATTCTTTACGCATGCACGCACCACAATGCAGTCCAGCACACTCTCTGGCCGTCGGCCTGGCAACCGGAGCAGTTTTGGAGGGAATTTGCAAGGAGCTCCTGCAAGTTGAGGGCTTAATTTCCCTTGCTGCAGAATTCAAAGCAACTTAATGAGAAATGTACAGGGGTGGACAAAATAATGAAAACACCACATCAAAATCCCCAAGTAGTCCTCAAGATTCATTGGTCCACCCCCTAAAATATCCTGCCATCAACGGCCCTATGGTCAGTATCTGCCCATTGATGACAGGAGAGACAGTGCTTCGAAAAACATGAGCTACATTCTCTGACTGTAAACCTGCAACGCTGCAGCAACACAGCAGCACAGCTCAGACCACAGGTCCTTTTCACTGATGGATGTTTGCTCCTACTCCTACTTACTGAACCGTGTTCATAACCCAAGCAACACTGTACACACTATCATACCGCAATATGTTATTGTCAGTACTGCTCTGACCTGGACTTCATAAGATCTCTGAAGATGCCCTGTGGTATCAGGCACCAATATATTACCAACATATCCTATAACATGTCTCATAAATTGTAAAGAGGGACCTTGGTGGACATCAACAATCCTTGAGTGACCCTGACCCAGAACCTGGCTCACCGGTTGTCCTTTCTTGGAGCCTTTTTGGTAGGTACTAATCACTGCATACCAAAAGACCAGCCTGATGTTTTAGAGTTGCTCTGACCCACTTGTCTAGCCACCCCAATTGCACTCTTGTCAAAGTGTCTCGAATTATTGGGGTTGCCCTTTCTCCTTTTTTCTGACAGATCAGTTTAAAAAAATGAAATCTTCATCCAACGTTCTACCAGGAGACTCAATGGATGGTCCCAATGGTCATCCAGGAGGTTGGCTCTGCCCCTGCCTTCCGTACGCAGCAGGATC
Organism: Acestrorhynchus altus; assembly: GCA_034509495.1. NCBI lineage: Eukaryota > Metazoa > Chordata > Actinopteri > Characiformes > Acestrorhynchidae > Acestrorhynchus > Acestrorhynchus altus. The sequence continues at coordinate 8,458,872 of CM067519.1, read as the reverse complement.
TTCGAGGGCCCAGATGTTTCAAGACCTGGTACCACTAGATATTAACTTATAAACATCAACTCTATTGTAACCAAACTGTACACCTTTGGTTGACTGTTCACTTGACGCCACTCGATGAGCACCACTGGAACAATATTCAGTGTTATTCACTGATTTTAATGTTATGGCTGATCATTGTAGTCATAGTGACATTGGTGTCAGCTATATTAACCTTGTAGCTCCATTTCAAAACTAAAGATCCAAACATGCCTTAGACATGTGTCAGCCCACCACAGATAACTGATATTATGTAGAGAGAGTACGAGCACACAAACGGCAAACCCTGCAATCTGCACGCACCAAACAAAGCCAAGCAAAATGCCACATAAAAGCTGGCGCGCTTTTCTTTCCCGCTTTCTCTTTTTCCCGCTCTGCAGGGGCAGGGAGCTCATAAGGAACACGAACCCGTCTGTTCTTCTCAACTAATGCCCCGAAGGAAAGAATTGCAGCTTTCAGCTCCAAATGAAATTAACTGCTTGCAAAAGTTAATGCTGAGACGCAAAGAAGGAGAGCAAGAGAGAATTTAAATGGGAATTCAATAGTTGAGATGTATGTGCCTCCAGTCTGTGCGAGATTCCCCTCCACCACGCTCATTTTCACGTTTTCAATTATTTAGGGCCAAAAGAGACGCTCTTAATTCGAGGAAGGCCAATTTAAACTGCTCGATCTATTGGATATTTCATTCAAATTGATTGCACAGGTGAATGCGAGATATTTAGTCTAATGACTGCGCCTGAAATGCCCCAGACAGGTAATGGATCAGCGCAGGAGGTGCTGAACTTTTTCGCATGGCTGCTCTTCAAAGAAGTGCCACATGTTTATTTACCAGGCAAACCTATACCTTCTCCAGTTTTGTGGCAGAGCTAAACAAGCTATACAATATTATTGGAGCAGCACCTTTCATACACAGTGGCAAACTGAAAGGGCTTTGCATAAACAAAGATAAAGAGATCGTCATGTCTGTCTCTTGTCTCCCCTGTCAGTTTCCCCCATGTGCTCCTTAGCACATGCTTTGTGTTTGTTTTGGTTCTGTCTCCTCCCTTGCTCCGCCCATTCCCACCTGTGTCTCACTTGTAACCCTGCCCCTTTGTAATCAGTATTTTCAGGTGTGTCCAGTGTTTTGTATTTAAGACCCTTTGTTTCAGCCTGTCTGGGTTCAGTCCACTGTTATCTTCCCCGTGTATGTAGTCAGTGGTTCTTTGTTTCTGTTTGATACTGGTTTACTTTGTTAGTTCATGTTCTGTTTCAGTGACCTCTGTTGTTTGTATTGGTTGTGCTTTTGCGTATTAAACTGTCAACCGAAAGCCCTTCGTCATCCCTTCTGCCCGTCCGATCCTGACCAAGATTAACGGAGATAAAAATAAAAAGACATTAAATCAATAAAAGCATTTAAGAATCATTAAGAAATAAATATAATACAATAGGATAAATAATTAAAAAGCAATACATTTAAACATACAGTATATTTAAATGTAATAAAAATAAAAGTAAGAGAATTGCTGCTACAGGATGAGCTGAAAGCCTGGTCAAACAGGAACGTTTTCAGCCTGGTGTTGAAGCTCTTCTAATGCTCTCAGTCCGGTGATTCCATTTAACTGCAGCCTAGTTACTAAACGCTGCTTCTCCATGCTTAGTCTTTACCTTGGGCAGGACTACCTGACTCAGTCCTAATGATCTGAGACTTCTACTTGGTTCGTATGGCTGCATCATATCAGACAGGTATGCTGGTCCTAAGCCATTTAGACATTTATAGACCAGTAATACCATAAAATCTAGATTAGTAACAGATTAGTAACCAGTGTAGGGATTTAAGGATGGGAGTGATGTGTTTCCTTCTTTCACTCCTGGTGAGAACCCTGGCAGCTGATTTCTGAATCAGCTGAAGCTGTTTGATGATTGTTTTTGGAAGGGCAGTTAGTAGACTGTTACAGTAATCAATCCTGCTGGAAATAAGGGAGTGAATGAGTTTCACCAGGTCTGGTTTAGACAGAAAATCTGTTCTTAAGGTGACAGAGTGCTGATTTGGTGACTGCTTTGACATGACTGCTAAATCTGAAATCAGAATCTATTAGTACACAGAGGTTATAGGCTAACTCTTTGGATTTTAGGGATACTGAATTCACATGCAGCTAATTTGTGCCGCTCATATTTATTCCCAATTAATCTCAGATTTATCTAATATTTATTTAATTGCAGGAAGTTCTGAGCCATCAAATCAGTGATGTGCTCAAGGCACTTACACAGAAAATCGAGGGGACGATAATTATTTGGACTGAGGACCAAGAAGAGCGTCGTCTGCATAGCTGTGGTAAGACATCCCATAATTCCTGTAGGATTTCACCACTGAGGAAGCGTATATGAATTAAATAAGAGTGGCCCATGAATTGAGCCCTGGGGACACTACAGGTCACTGGAACAGATTCAGGAACATTATTTTCTATTTTAACAAAATAATGCCTTCCATGCAAGTATGAATTGAACCATTCTAGGACCTGAGAATGGGCTCCTCAGAGTCTGTCTATGAGAATTTTGTGGTCAACAGTATCAGATGCAGAGCAATCTCAGGGCTATTATTTGGTCAGAATCCTGACTGAAATTTGTCGAGACAGTTGCTTATGGACAGAAAGCTTTAAGCTGTTTGAAGACAATGTTCTCTATAAAAGGTAGAAAGGTCTCTATGAAACGTAGAAAGGTAGATTGTCTAATGAAAGGTAGATCTGATATTGGTCTGTAGTAATTTAAAAGGGTCTAGGGTCTGCAGTTTTCGATGTCTTTGGGAAAACACAAGACATCAGACAAGTATTGTCTGCTATATTGAGTGAAGGACATCCTTGAAAACATGATAATATGTTGAGACTGCAGGTGTATTGATGAACATTTCTTCATTAATGGAACTAAACTGACACATTGTAGCCATGGTATTATTCATAGGTTCTAGGACGAAGGCTCCGTGTTGCATGTGAAGGCTTCAGAACTAGCCACAGAGTCATCGCAATGAATGCGGGAATGTCGATCAATCAGTCATTGTCTCATCTGCTTTGTCCTGAATTGGGTCACGGTGGATCCCGAGTCTTTCCGGAATCATTGGGTGCAGGGCAAAGAGTCCACTGCAGGGTACCACACACATACACTCCTTCACACCTAGGGGCAATTTAGCATGACCACTTCCCCTACCACATGCAAGCGTGTACCTGAAGGTAACCCGGACAGACACTGGGATCGAACCCACAACCACAGAGCCCATGCCGCTCACGAGGAAATGTAATAAGAGTAAATGTTTAATGAAACACTGCAAAACAGCAAAGAGACAATGTGTTTGGGATCATTCAGGGATTGATCCACTGCTTGATTGATGGATTGATTCATAGAGAACTGCTCGGCTGTGAATTTAACAATTGCTCCAGCAGTCTTGGACATGACAAGATTTAACTGCCTCCGCTGAAAGATCCATTTAAAGCCTCTTACATTCCCCGGGCTCTAATGCAGTTCACTAATAGCATACATTGTTTTATCAGCCAAACATCTGTTGCCAGTCGTTCTCTTACTCTCTCGCTCCCTAACTCCCACACTATAACCCTCACTCAATCCCTCACTCATTCGCTCTCTCATGTTCCTACACTACTCAATCACTGCCCTTCTCCCTCGCTCTCTTCCTTGTTAAATCTCTTGCTCATTTCCTTCCTCCCTCACAGCTTTCCCTCTGTCTTATTCCTGAGCTCATTCCCTCCCTCAATCTCAAGCCTCGCTTCCTCGCTCTCTCCGTCCTTCATTTGCTCCTGTTCCCCCTCTGACTCCCTCCTTCATGTGTTCACTCATGTTCCCTTGCTCACTCCCTCACTAATTCATTCTTGCTCACTCCCTCACTCAATATCCATCTTACTCACCGCCTCACTAATTCCCTTGCTCACTCCCTCAATCACCAAAACCTTCACTTACTCACTGCCACACTCACTCCCACACTTATTTCCCAACCCACTCACCCTCATCTCCTTCCTCAGTCATGGCCTTGCTCACACCATCACTCATTCCCGTACCCAGTTCCTCACTCACTCATTCCCCTGCTCACTCTCTGAAGGATCCACCACTCTGCCCCACACATTCAATTGCTCTCGCTCACTCTCTTCCTCACTCTCATTCACTGCTTCGCTCTCACTCTATTCCTAACTACCTTACTCTGAGTTGCCTCTCCTTCATTCCCTCCTTCCTCCATACCCCTATTTCCAAATGGCCCACCCTCAGGTGACATCAACAACATATCTACCTATAATGCAAGAGAGCTCCAGGTTTAAAAGCATTCAAGTGGGACAGACTTGATAATCAAAGGTATACAAATGTATACAACATAACATACAACAACCAACAGCCAAAAGATTAAAACACTAGAAAACTAATATTAAAAATGGAATTCCAATGTTGTTCCTGATTTTTTTTTTTATATACTTCTTAAAACAGGTGGCATGGTGTGTGTGTGTATGTGCACCCTATGATGGATTAGCGCCCTGTCTAGGGTTGTTTCCTGCCCTTGCGCTCAGAGTTGCCGGCTGGGCACCGGCTCACCCGTGATAAGCGGTTCAGAAAATGAATGAATGAACTTCTTAAAATAGTCTTCCTTAATCACATGGAAGAAATCCACAAGGTTTGGCATGTATTCAGACTATATCTTCTTATGTAATTGACATTTACCCATATCAATTACATGTGATACTATAATAAATATACTTTTAATTATACTTTAACATGTCATTTCCCACTCATGTACAGTATATAACAATAAAACTTACTGTATATGAGCAACATTAATTCTGTTGAGAGAGGAAAAGAGGTTATGAATGTTGCTTTCAATTAACATTCGATTCATTGATACAGATACAGTGACAATGTGTAGCATTTTTTTATGTTCACATGGTTCACTCATTCGCTCACTCGCTTCCTCCTTTGCTCTCACTTTTCCTCACATTCTCATTCCCATTTCACTCTTCTCCCTTGTTCACTCCCATTCCACCCTTATTTTTTATTTTTTTTTGCTCACCCTCTGCTCTGATTTCCTCCAGCCACTATAAGTAAAGGGTTTGATGACATGCTGTGGCCCCTCACTGGTAGGCTTGTTGCCTGGTGTACAGTGCAGAGACGAGAGGCTGATAAATGTGCTCTCTGCGCTGGCCTCCCCGCTGGGCTCCTGCCTTGCTCCATTTTATTCACATCTCCCACACGCAAACACTGACCCTCATTAGACCAGAGGTCTGGCTGCGTCGGCCACCTCACCACCACGGTGGCTACAGTGCTCCCCACTATACACCATGGCTGCAGCCCAACTGTAATGATATGTGATTTGGTGTGGGGGAAAGTTGTGCTTCATTGATTTTTCTTAAGGGAGTTCCGACTGCTAACAGAAAGGATGCTACACAAGTCAGCTGGCCAGCACCAGTGGCAACAGATAGCTATAATTTAACCCTTATCATCTGTCCAGCTGAACATTTGCCCGGCAACAAACAATTTCCGCTCTCTATCTCGACTCAATTTCGCTGTCCGTCCATTTCTCTTTCTTTTCCTCATTGTTGATCCCATCCATCCTCCCTTTCGTTCCATCATGGTCTGTTTGTCTGCCTCCCTTTTCGCTTCTTTGTCTCTGTCTCTCTCGCCCCCTCTCGCTGTAGCTCACTCAGTCTGGCTATGAAGTTCAGTGATAGAGGAATAATCTGCACTTTATGCGCCGATGTTTTTCGCTCCAACATGCGAGCTCGATTACTAGGCCTGAGCTGCTGAGTCACACGGCTGGGCCGAAATTAATTGAGGGTCCTGTTTATTGCCGTGGCAAGGGAATTCTTCATCCTCGGCCTGGCCGATTGATTGCACCGGCCTGTGACTAACAGCTTTTCCACTTGATCCATTTTTTATTCATTCGGTCTCTCGCTGCTCGCTCACTCGTTTGCTCTCATATGCCTCGCCTGTTGCAGTGTTATCTCCTCCTCTCACTTTCACTCCCTCTGCGAGTGCGTATTGATTTACTGTGCTAATGCTTTCATTATGCACAATTAAATATCAAAGGGAAAGCAGCCTTTATGTCTAGTCATTAAAAACAAATGACCATTCGCTGGGGCCTATTTTTAGAGCCCGATGCAACCGTTGCTCGAAAAGCAATCGTGCACGTTAAGGGACGTGATATAGGCCTCTGAGTACCAGAGCGCTTGGCCAGTTGCCTTGGAGCAAGATGGGGCAGCCTTGTGGTTAAAGATTTGGGCTGGTCACCATAAGGGTGGCTGGTCCCGGGACAGGCTGGGAGAGGACAGACGCCAGCAGTAGTGAAAGTGTTTGTGTGATCACCATCCTGCGCATATACATGCTATTACATGCTATTAGGACCCACCTGCCACATCTGTATTACACAACAGAAAATAAAATAGCTTTGTTATTAGTTTTTGTCCCTGTTAATCAATCAAATGCACCAATGCAGCAGATGACATAGGACGCATGTAATTAGTACCTCTTAGAACACAAGATGGGTACTTTGCAGGCAGTTACATGCTATTTTCTAGGCTTCACATCTCAGGATCAGAATAACCTACAGACATGATATCACATATCATAACTTACCCTATCAAATCTACCCTACGGTAGATCACATCATTATTGTGTGATAATCCAGCTCAGAGAACTTCACTTAGGCATGTTTACTGCTCTGCCCATATGTGCATGTTCTAACCCCGTAACCGACCCTGTTACTGGGTTCTAAATGAAAATGAAAATGAAATTGATCACACAATGATCCAATTTCAGAACAAAAGAGATGATCCTGAGAAGGGATCATACTGATACATACATAAATAACAAAAACATTAAAGGATATTCAGGTATTTTTATTTTATTTGCATCCTTGTCAAGGATTTTAAAGCATATATTAAGGATTTTGAACTTATTATTATAAATATCCTTATCAATCTAATCAATACAAATAATTCATCATAATTCTTGCATTTTCAACTCAGTAACACTCTGGATGATCAAATTCCAACATGATTTCTGAGATGTGTATAAGGTTTTTATAAGCTTTTTACCAAAACATTGTCAGATTCAAACAAATATATATATATATATATATATATAGTTAATATTAGCATCTCAAATGAAGACAGATTTGAATAGCGTAGGATACCAAACCAAAATACATGCAAGCAAGACACAAACAAAGAATGCTGACATCAATAAAAAACTGACAAAGACAGATTGAGACAAAGAAACATATACACTGACACAGACTTGAACTGTCTGACAGGTGGAAAGCACTAACAGGGTGGAGCAGACCAACTAGCATAAATAATGAAAATGCAGTGGGACCCTTTAAGGTGTTTATATATAGGTGTTCTGTATATACCCAATATATTGCACTAAATAATTCACTGCATAGAACTACAATGTCTACATGTAGATAGCAACAGATTTCAGATCTCAAAACATGAATAAATGTAAATATTCTTTCATTTCAAAATATCATTTATTCCCATGTGCTCTATTGAGATTCTGTAAATCTGTGACTTTCATAGTACAGTACATAAGGAATAGTGTGTAATTTGAGATTAAGCCTCAGATGAGATTTGTATTTTATTCCTTCTTTGTGGAGTTTTGATGTCAGTGTGCCTATGCTGTACTATCACCCCATACAGGGCAGGAGATTTCATCTCTCTGTATATTATTTTCAGAAATGGAAGTATGTAAATTGATTATTTGGCCACAAAAGAAAACACACTGTCTTTTATGATGAGCTTGTAGAAAATGAATGACCTTTGCTCTGATTGGCTGGTTTACATCACTATCATTATGGAAATTTTGTTCTTCTATGACATTGCTCCCTTTGAAGCACATTTGTATAATGTAGAAGTAAAGTCCTGACTATTTGTATGCATTTCTCTTTTCTTTCTATAGTGCTTAATGACACAGTAAAAAGCTAAAAGCCACATTTGAACTCAAACTCCAAGCAGCTCTGGCAAATCAAATGAAACTGATGAATATGTGGTGATTGTTCTCAGACAGGAAGAGTCTGGATGAGGACATGGATTCCAACAGATGAAGAACAAAACGAAAGAGCCTGAAATTGTCTTGAACTGTCTCCTAATCATGACTGTATTCGATAACTGGGATCCAATAAAAGTGTGTTTAAAAAATGTTTTCCAGAAATCAAAGGAAGAGCAAAATAAGTTTTTCCAAAGAACATGTGATGATGATTTGGTTGTTGATGTGTCCTAAAGCAGTGGAGATACTCTGTGTTGACTGTAACATTGCTGGAATTTAGAAGCTAAAGCAACGGCATCTATGTGATGATGAGCAAAGTGTGTGTGTGTGTGTGTGTGTGTGTGTGTTTGTGTATTTGTGCATGCGTGCATGTGTGTGTGCATGCATGAAAATGATTTATGGGCAAGGGAAATCTAGTCAGTATATCTCATATTTTGCATTATGAGATGAAAGGGCTGTAAGAATATGAGAACAGATTACAGACATTTACTTGGTCAGTATCTTGTTTATCTAATCAATCCTTCATTAAATGAAATCAGCAAGGCTGCTGTCTGCACAGAATTCACACACCGGCTGGGGTGCACATAAAAGCTAAACCGCATCTTCTAACCAACATATCATTACTGTCACACAAAAACCTTTCTATCTCTGCATGTGCAGTTTTTGACATAAAAAAAATACTAAAAATAAAAATAGCAAAAGAATAAGCAGAACAAACACTTGAATCAACAATTACAATACCAGTAACTTGTCTGACAACTTTTGGTTTTACTGTGTCTGTGTTTCTGTTTTTTCCCAATGGGGTCACCACTGAACCCACTGCCACAGGTTTCTTTTTATCTTTAGAACCCTAGGCCAATTTTGTGGCATGATATTTATAGTTTATATTAAAATATATTAAAGTATTTATAGGACACAGTCACACATGCCAGATATTGTTATTTTCAGCAGACCCCAAATCCGGTTGGAAATTGATTATTTAGAGTGTTTTTGAGCTGAAAATGTATAATTTTAGAATTATTTGTAATCAAATCAAGTGTTATTGTCACATCACATTACACAGGTGTACATGTGAGTGAAAGACGGTAGGTGCCAGTCCCTCACAGTAGTTAAACAGTTGCATAAAAAAAGAAGAAAAAGAAGAAAATAAAAATAAGAATAAAGATAAGAATATAAAATAAATAGACTATATATACACTATAAATACTTTATGCGCATGTTATTGCACTGAAACTTACATTGCACTGTAGAAGTTCAGTGTATATAGACACTATAAAAGATCAAATCAAATCAAAAATGTGTTTGTACAGCTTTACAGAAATCAAAACATAAAAAAGGTTAACAACAGATGAACAAAGGATAATAGATAGATCCCCAAGCTAAAGGGTGACAGTGGCAAGGAAAAACTCCCTGAGAGCTGGAGGAAGAAACCTTGGGAGGAACCAGGCTCAAAAGGGGGAGGATCCATCCTCCTCTGGTCAAACTACTTATACAGAGTCAGGCTGTTATAGTCAGATCACCAGATCACCACAGCCACACTCAATTCTCTTTAAATTTAAACAGCAACTAATTAATCTCTGTACCTTTTCCGAGTTAATGATGACCCACCGGAATGAGCTGATTAGGTTCTAACCTCAAGTTCCTCAGCCCCATCTGAGAAGAAGCTCCCCTGAAACAACTTTACATTGGCTTTCCACCTTCCGGCTACTGGACCTGGACTAGTTTCTCACCCTGCCATGGACTAGTTGCTCACCCTACCATCTACTGTTACTATTATGTCCACCGGGAAACTAACATTACTTCAGTATACCCGAATATTAGAACAGAGGTGTAGGTCCAGTGTCCCCTAACTAAGGAGAGACCCAGAAGGTGACATAAGCATGGGAACACCCTGAAACATTGCCATCTAACCGCTTCACCATCACAAACCTGTGTGATCGTGTGAAGCAGTCAGACTGCAGCACCAACATCCCAGTTTACCATAAATACCTACGGCCATGAACCCCTGGATGTGCAGCCTGTAACTAAGTGAGGTTTTCAGCCAAGACTTCAAGACTAAGACTGTGTCTGAGTCCTGGACATTATCTGGAAGGTTATTCCAGAGCTGGGGGCTTTGTGAGAAAAGGCATCGTGATGGCTCATAAAGGTAGATTAAATCTTGTAGGTATTCAGGAGCGAGCCCGTGTAGCGCTTTATATGTAAGTAAAAGAATTTTGTAGTCAGTACGGAATCTGACTGCAAGCCAGTGCAGTGCTGATAGTATTGGACTGATGTGGTCAAATTTTCTAGTTTTAGTCTGACCCTGGCTGCAGCATTCTGAATTAAACGAAGTCTATTTAGGTTCCTGCTTGAACAACTTGACAATAGTGCATTGTAGTAATCTATCCTTGAGGTAATAAAAGCATGCACTAGTTTTTCTGCACCGTGCAAGGAAAGGGCATTTCTTAACTCGGAGATGAGGATGAAGAAGAGCCGTCCTAGAAATATTACCTATGTGTTGGTCAAATGATAAATCTGTCAAATAATGACGCCAAGATTTTTTGCTACTGAGCCAGGAACAACTGAGAGATCAGCCATATTTAGCATTCATTGTGATAATTTTTTTCTTGCAATTTTAGGACACAAAAGGAGGACCTCTGTTATGTTACTATTTAGAAGGAGGATTTTATGTCTTTTATACAGTCTTCCATTTTCTTTAATCTAGTTTTATCATCAGGTTTGGCTGATATATAAAATTGAGTATCGTTTGTGTAACAGTGGAAGTTAATGCCATGTCTGTTTATTGTTGTGCCAAGGGGTAGCATGTAAAGGGTGAACAGCAGTGGTCCTAAAATAGAGCCTTGTGGGATTCCATATCTCATTTCAGTGAGATTGGAAGACACATCATTTACAAATTGAAACTGATTGGTTAAGTATGATCTGAACCACGAGAGGGCTGGAATGCTAGCATTATATTTACATGTGCACTGGGTATAAAATTTGATGCAGCTGTAGAGTGAGAAGGCACTTTTGTGGATGCCGTGGGAGACAGTCTTTGGTTGGTGCAACCATTTGATGCTCTGCTAGTGAGTAAAGTGCACGTATAGAAAGAGTTTATGTGGTGTGATGGTGTGATGAGACAGGTAAGATGGGATGTGACTGGTTGTGGACAGGAACACTGGGCTACTGACTGTTTAGCAGCCTAGTGGCCTGGGGGAAGAAGCTGTCTCAGAACCAGCTGGTTCTGGTTCTCCTGGTCTTCCTCAGACAGCGGCTGGTGTATAAATGGTGCTGCCCATCGTGATCCTCTCCACTGTGCAGGTGTAGAACATCTTCAGGATGAAGGATTCAAACCAAACTTCTTCAGCCTCCTGAGGTACAAATGGTGCTATTGTGCCTTCTTCACCTCTCATGTGATGTGTCCTGACCATGTAAGCTCTCCTCAGAGATGTAAACACCAAGGAGCTTGATTCTGCTGACCCTCTTCACAGTGGTCCCACTGATGGGGATAGGGGAGTGCTCCACTATCGGCTCCTTGGTCTTGCTGACATTTAGAGAGAGGTTGTTTTCCTGCAGGCTGCCTCACTGTCATTGGAGATCATGCCAATGATGGTTTTTGTCATCAGCGAATTTAATAATGATGAAGCTGGCTGTGCATTCGTGGGTGTACGGAGAGTATAGGAGTGGGCTGAGCACACAGCCCTGAGGGGATCTGGTCTTGAGGGTCAGTGAGGAAAATGTGTTTCTGACCATCCTCACCACCTGCCGATGGCCCGTTAGGAAGTTTAGGATCAAGCTGCACAGAGAGCTGTTCAAACCGAGATCCCAGAGCTTCATGTCGAGCTTTGGGGAAGGGATGGTGATGAATTATGAACTGTAGTACATAAACAGCGTTCTCACATACTTGTTTTTCGTCCAGTTGAGAGAGGGCAGGGTGCAGAGTGAGGTGAATTGCAGTGGGTCAGTGGATCTGCTGTGTCTGTGTGCGAAATTGCAGTGGGTCCAGGCAGTGAGGAGCAGACTTGATTATGACAAAGACGCCAGTCATTTAAGCAAGTGATTGAAGGATCTACATACGTCAGCCACACAGAAGGAGGGTGGGTTGGACTCTCTCTCTCTCCATGGGTTCACAGTGATTTGCTTCAAAACCAACACTGAATGAGTGTAATAATTAGATTGACAATAATAAGTTCTTCATAATGACAATGGTCCATATAAAATAAAAAACAACAACAAAACAAAAAAACAACTAAATGTCATTTATTATTTATGTTTATGTATGTATTATTTATGTATTATTTATGTATACTATATTATTTTTACGTATCCATAAAATTCCTTCTCAGGACCTTTATTCTGAAATTTGAACACTATGTGAGCAAACCCAGAAAACATATTCAGTTTGTAATTGTGTTTCTGACCTCATCTGAATGTGGTTTGAATGATCTGATTATAATACACTCACAATCCATCCTGGGCATTTGCTCAGAACCTGCTTTTCATGTAGTCAAGTTAAATCCAAATGTGTTTCGAATGCCCAAAATGCATCTTAAAGTATGAGAGGGCAGTATTACATATTATGTATAATATCATGATACATGTTGTTATTGTGTCACAAAATTGGATATCATAGATGTCATCAAGGTTTAAAAATCTCTAATTGTAATTAGATACAGTGTTTAAGAATCGGCCCCAAATGATGTTTTTACTAACATAAACTTTGTCTGCATGTCAAAATATTGTGATAAATATTGTGTATTGTAAAAATGTCTTAAAATATTGTGATTTAATATTTTCCCCATATCGCCCATCCGTATTTTAAAGCAACACTGTGTAGGCTTGGCATGCTGCAAGCTGCACTATGTAACTCTTCAGAAACGGACAGAAAACACTCATAAGAGCGGTGTAATGCTGTGTAACTCAAGTCATTCTAGTTTAAAATCCTGTAAGATTAATGTACTACATCTCTCCTCATGCTTCTTGCCAATTCTGCATCTCTCAAAAGTGCAGAAATGTATGTGAAAAGCATGTCCTTTAGTCATTAGACAATTTACACCTTCAGACTGTAGGGAATTACACATCCTCGGCCGTGGCTTGGTGGTTAGAGAGCTAGCCTTGTGGAAGGTTGCTGGTTCGATTGCCTGAACATGACTGAAATGCCCTTGAGGTGCTTAATTCCTCAGCTGCAGTCCAGTTTGTATGTGTGCTTTGGATGGGTTAAATGTAAAACTGCGAAGGACAAATTCCCCTGTGGACAAGCACAGCGCGTCTATAGGTTTACATTCCTCAATGTAAGGAATTACGCTTCCTCATTTAAGGAGAAGCCCAAAAGCAAGAAATACCAATTTTCCACAATGCTGCTTTAATGTGAGCCCCAAACAGCCTCTTTAGTTCAAGCCATATCTCATTGATTTGAGTGTATGTGGTCTCATTCTGGGTTGAATATACTGTAGTAGGGAACATTCATTAGTGTCAGTTTCTTATTTTTGGATGCTGTTTGGTCCTCCTGACATGGTATCCTCTAGGCAGTGCTTACTGTCACAGTAGGGGGAAGGTCTAGCTAAGTCTTTAATCTGAATTCCTGAAGCAAACCTCTAAAATGCATACGCACCTAACCTTTCCATGAACACCCACACTCATACATGCATTCACCCACGCACACACACACACACACACACACACACACACACACACAGCACGGAGATAAAATCTCTGCTCTCTTGCTCATTTCAAGTCTGGTCCTCTGTTGATGTAGAAACGCTTGGAATCATGCAAAGCAGCAGCAACAGCATCAGCATCAGCACAGACCGCAGCAGAAGCATCGTCCAGGCGTGTAAACAGCCAGCACGCGGCTCTGCCTTTTCTCTTTTAGAGGCCAGATCAATCAAAAGCGGCAGCGAATAGGGAGAGAGAGGTACACATGCTTTCTCATTAGCTCTGTGATATGTGGCCAAGTCTCTGGCAGAAAAGGCCTTCATTACCCGCTCACTCGCTCACTGACTTATCACATCCAATCATCAGCCTGGGCTTAAAAATCATCATTTAGTGGTCTGCTAATGATATGCTGTCTGTGTGATGCGCTCCAGCCCACACCTCCAAAAATGCTTTAAAACAAAACCTCTTTCTCGCATGCTCTGCCGTCTTCCTCCATCTCTCATAAACACTCAGCGTACACACTCGCCAAGCTCTTTCAGTAGCGCATCCTGCACCCAAACTCTCTAATTGCCTTTACATAAACTTTCCAAACTGCCTCCAAAATTGGTTTCCGAACACAGACGGGTCACATGCGCACAGCTGAAGATCAGTTGACATCCATTAAACCCGGATCTTCAAAGATGTTGCTGATGTTTTTTCGTTTAACTGAAGCGGGGGGAAAAAAAAAAATACTGCTTAGCTCGTTCATTATATCACCCAGCAAGTGCTTTTTCTCTCTCCTTCTCAGACTCTCCCTATCTCTCTTTCTCTTTCTCTTTTATATCTGTGGCGGATTAGCCGTGTCAGGCCTACAGTTGAAACCCTCTTTAAATGCTGGCAGCCTGTTCCATCTCAAAGCCTGAAGAAAGGGCAGAGAGGCAAACTCTTGATTGCTGCCTCGCCTGGCATTTGAGTCAAAACGCTGGACCGGGCGGAGGCTGGAATGGCACAGAGGAGCTGCCGGAATTCTGAAGCGCACGGCTGGTGCGGATCTGCCGACCCTGGCCTCGCCGGACCCATCAGTTTCCCTTATCTGTGCTCATTAACCAGAGTGCAGTGCAAGCCTGCGTGTGTGAGGGAATGCTAAGCCCTTCATAAACAGGCAATTACGGAGACACGTCGACGTCCCACGGAGGCTAAACTTCACTGAAACCTGCAGCGAGAACACCTCCAGTATGCTTAACCAAATCAGCACATTCAATTACAGCAGTTCATTGCTTTTGCTCCTAATGAACATTTATTCTGATTGGAGCTTGAAATATTCATTTGAGCCACATAGATCCTCACTTTTCCTGTCACATTTGGCTTCGGACATCAGTTGCCAAATATTCCTCAGGCTTGGGTTGGGTTCAGATTTCACCTTCCAGTTTCTCACAGCCCATGTCCCACATTTATAGGGAACACTGAATGCTTTTAAAAAGTGCACACTTACATACTACTCCACCTACTAGTAGGTTGCCGATGATGTCATGTGGTTAAACTGGACCAGAAAAAATGAAGATCTGTAAAGTTTTAAAGATAAAATCAAATCAAAGTTTATTCGATCCATATTTAGTCATTCACACTTCAACTATTAGGGAAATCCTTTGAAAACTGGTCACATGAAACAGCAATACAAGACAATAATACACAAAATACAAAGATCAAAAGTGTAAACATGTGAGTAAATAAATATTTATGTGCGTAGTAAACTAGCACTATGATCCGAGGATCACAGGTTCGATGCTGCTTGCCATTGGCAGCCACAGTCAGAGAGAGCATAATTGGCCATGTTATCTCCCCACATCACACCTAGTGTGATGGTGGCTGGCACATGTGTCTATTAGGCATTGCATCAGAGGTGGGGACCTGGTGCTTTCCTCTGAGTTGGCTGTCAAGCAATGATGCAAAGGTGGCAGTTTGAAAAGAGGGATAAAGAAGAAAGAAAGGAAATTACAAATAATAAAAAAAGATAGAATAGTGATAGGATAAACTATAATGCAAACATTTTCAATCTGTTGATTTTTACATAGTAAAGTTTGATCTTTACATTGTGTCCCAGTTTTTCTGATCAATGGACCAATAGTAATGGGTTAAATAAAACATTCCATAGACAATATGTGCAGTTGCCATTTTGACACTTAGTTCATTGTTGCTTGTTTAGAGAACAAAACATATCGAAGGTCATATAGGGACCTGCTCATTCATCGTTTCTTCTAAAATCAAGGATATTAAAAAGAATGCTTTTGTTGGAGTAACTGTCTACTGTTGAGGGAAGGCTTTCTACCACATATTGGAACATTGCTGTGAGAATTGTATTGCATTCATTGACAAGAAATTTAATTAGGGCTGGATGTTGGATGATCACCGCCCCACCCTAACCCCAACTCCCCAACCCATTCCAAAAGCACTGGATCCAGAACCATCATTCCAGAGAACACAGTTCCACTTTGCCTTTTTTTAAGTTTTGATCTGAAAAGTTTTTCATTTGGCATCCATTTTTGGATCGTTGTTGCCATAAGGTCACTAAGCCAGAGCTATCAGAGTTGTTAGGTAGTGACTGGATTCAAAAACTGCTGCCAAAACATGCTCTTGTAGGTGGAGTCAGGTCAGGCATGATCAGAATATTCGTGAGCTATATTAACCCAAGATCAAAAATTCAGCTCCAGTTTAATCTGTTATTCTTAAGCAATGAAGGAATTACAAACGTAATCACATAGTGCAGACTCAGCTTCTCACACAAAACCACTCACACACATTTTCTGAATCGGGGTACCAAAGAACAACAGATGGTGAAAGGTCATTGCAGACCCTCGGATTAGCTAGGTTTACCATGACGACATGTGTGTGTATATGTGTCTGGATGTGCACACATACATACAGCATATAATAAGTCTGGACTGAGTGTCAAAGTGTTTGGCCACATGGCATTTTTAACACGTCACAAAAGCAATAAGTAAAACTGCACTTACAGTGTGGGGTTTACAGTAACATTTAACACCTAACACAACACATTCACGCTGACCTCACAGATACAGACGGATCGGCTACTTTGTATAGAGGATCAGCACTAATGCTAAAACCCAAACTGTCTCCAATGACTTGTAAATCCTGACCTAAATTTAGTATGACAGTCATGACCCGCCATGACCTATAAACCCAATGAAAATGTGAAAATGTGGAAGGAAGGAGTTGAAGCACAACACTCAATAATAGCTTAATGAGTATCCCATGACATTTGTCTTAAATAGTCATTACACAAAATCCTTGTAGTTTCATTTTGACTTCATTTGAATGAGAGTTGTACTTTATATTGATCCAAAATTCCCAACATATAGTTATTATACCAAGCAAAACAGTCCAAAGAACAACTGGCGAACCAGTGACATGGTCATGGCCACACAGGAGTCCCTGATGTGCACGAGGATCCCACAAAAGTGCATGCAATTATGTAAATGTACTACTTAATATTATAAATATATGATTTAAAATCACTTGAAATTATTATTATATTCAAATTCAATCAAATATATATTTTTATATTAATTGCATTTAAAGTGACATTTCAAGCTTTTTTTTGTGTTAATGTTTTTGTTTAGTTTGAATGTTATACGTTAATACTGTCTGATTAGTAATTTAGTCAAACATAAAATTAAATCTCAGGTCAGGATTTTATGTTAAGCCATACTTAAAATGAAAACAGAACAAAAGTGCAGAAAGGTGTATGAAGTGTATATATTTTTTTTCTTTTCAGCCTTTAAATCAATATTGTGATAAAATGATGTATTCAAAATATTGTGATGCACATTGTGTATTCAGAAAATACTTAGAAGTATGAAAATATTAGACTTTATACACGCCAAATTTCTAATCCTCCATAGGAAACAAACTTAAAGATGCAATTTTCCAGTAAATGTAAATAGAAGATACAATTTCTCTTTACTTACTGACTTGAATTGGAGCAAATTAAAACAAATAATGTAAAATATGCCATAGCTTTTGAACATGATTTTAATACCAAAGCCGCAGTCATACAACGTGTGATTGTGTTGTTTGCACCCATGCACACAGCCATACCAAACTTCTACCACTTTGTCAAATGCTTCATATTTAACTTTGAGCAAATAAAGAAGTTCTAGGGAAAACTGAATTTGAGCTTCTACCGTACAATTCATAGAAAGCAGGCAACCATGAGACATGGATTAGCCATGTCTGAGTTTTATCCAGTACAGCAACATTTTCACTGGCCAACCAGTTCCGACAGCAACTTACAGTCATGAGACATCAGAAGTGTAAGTAAAAAAGAGCACTGAGCTGAAGGCCACTAACTCAATTCTGAGTGACTGAATTAGATCACCCATAAGGCATTGAGCGCAGCAGAGCTGGGAAGATGACTGGATTAGTCGGGGGTTTGGAGCCCAATCATGACCAATCTTAATCACTTATGAAAGCCACTTCATGTGGCTACACACATAAGCACCAGTTCCGTCCATTCAGATCTTTCTCAGCTCATTCAACATCGCCGTTTCACTTGCAGCTGAGACGCAGCCAGACGCAGAAAAGAGGAGAATAATATACGACTCAAGCAGCAGAGCAGAATTATCAGTAATTGGAGGGCTTTTAAAGAAATAACAGTAGTGTCTCATCCTCAGAATGGGAAAAAAGCAATGGTGGGAATGTGATTAAATCTACAAATGTGTTTGCTAGGGGAAAAAAATGTCACCTTTGAAGCAGAGTAAATACAACAATGCCACACAACTGGAGCGCTCATGAAAGAGACAAGAAACAAGGTGGGAAAAAAATAAATGTAGGCGACAATAAGATATGAAATGTGAGATAAACTAAGCTGCATGATGCCAAACTATAATAAACTGCTGATGAAACTCCTTTCTTCGAGTGCGAAAAAGCTTGTCTTTAGTGCCAAATCAATATGTGAAGCCTGCATTTGAGCCCCCACGATTAGTGTTTGATGGATCAGTAGTATGGAGGAGTGAAGCAGATGGCATGTGGGGGGTTTCTGTGAACACAGCACCAAACACAGGAGTTATCTACATCTTTACGGAGTGAACTAACTCAAGGCATACACTTCATTCTGTCTAGAAGCACATCTCCTTATGATCCTTGCGTTGTCGCTCACTCATTCATACCTAGTTTGATCAAGTTTGTAGGCTGCAAGAGAGTGGGCTATTCCCACAGAGACTGGAACCAGTTAAAATGTGTGTAGGACAATGCTGGCCTGTGCTGCTAAAAGTGAGATATCAATTTAATCTGCATTTGTCAAGAGTATTTATTCTCCGTTGGGTAAATATTTGTCATCTCCACTTTATTCTCTCCTTCACATGCTTCCACTTAGCATTGCCCATGAGGTTTTAGACCTGGTGGGAGTTGATGCTACACTAGTTTACGGATTAACACCAAGAGAGATGCAATTAAGGCATGCTGCATCACCTTTAGGATGCACAAATATGTCCTTTATGTCGAGACCTTAAGCATTAGTCCAGCGCCAGCTTTCTTTACTGGATTGGTGCTTAATACCAAGCAGATTAGCTTTATAGGTCTGTAATAGCAGCCCTTTATATGCTTTACTGCAGACCAAATTCATCTTATTCCAAAGTCTTGGTCGAGTTTGAGTAAATTGCCGTTCTTAAAAATGGAGATACTTGAAGGGTTCTTTAGTAAAGCCAATGGTGACACTGGCACCATCACTTCAATTTCATAGCTAAACACTCTAACAACCCAAAATCCAAACTTTGCAGGCAATGACATGCTGTTTTCTAGGCTTCATAACTCAGAATCAGAGTAGCTTACAGACATGCCTTGTTGGTAACAGCTAAAATTCAGTTAAACTGCAGTTTAAATGTCAAATAGAGTCATCAAGTGCATTTTCACTGCTCTATGCACACGTACACGCTCAACCTGCATGCAGATCCGCCAGACAGTGCGGGTCTGAGGAAGTCACTGAACGAGATATTGGGTTACAGTGGAAAACAAGAAAGGAGGGGCTGTCTGCTCTTTCTTTGCTCACAGTTTTTTTTTTTATATATATTTCAGAATAAAAGAAGGGATAATACCGGTACATACATAAAATAAACATAATAAAGGCCTTCTGAAGAATTGTGTTCAACCAAGTAAGAGATGGGGGTTCCCTGCAAAGAGGGATGAAAATACCCAGGGCTATTTAAAAAATGCCCAGAGTGCTAACCTAGTAATGTCACTTTAAAAAAGAATTGTATGTAGCCTCAAAAAGGCTTCCAGTTTTGGTATTGTTCAAAGAACAATTTAGAGTACTATATAATATCTGTTTGGCTTCAGAAGGTGGCCTAGGAAATGTAGACCTTCGCATCTACCACGCTAACCTTATTCACCATTACTACACTGCAAATGTTTTCTGCACTGCTGTGTAGCAATCTGACTGATCATTACAATAAGTCATTAGCAATCTAAACATGTTTTCATGCTAATTCCCAATAATTATTAACACTAAAATATGGTTGTCTGCCCAGTGGGCCTGTTCTAGCTGTAGCCACTGTAATAGAGCGTCTCTTACCATCTGTTATTAGATCACTGCTGAGTGTGAGGGGCTTTGCCCTAAGCTTGGGACTACATTTCTCCTAAAACTTAAATGGTTTTGAGAATAATTACTCAAATACAAATTTCCATATAATAAGCTGCACAAAATGCTGTTTGGTTTCTTGTTTGGTGAAGATTTGGTCGGTTGGTCGGTCGGTCTGTCGGTCTATCTGCCTGCCTGTCTGTATGTCTGTCTGTATATCTACCTGTCTAGGTAACACTGCTGGACTAACCATTGGTACAACTGACAAACATCCTGGTGGCCTGCTATTGGTGTAGGTCACTGACAGGGTTCTTTTACAGAATAAACCATAAAATAATGGCATTTTTAAAAGCAGAACGTAGAGACCTGTGCTCATTAATCACAGGAGGATACTTTGATAATTGGACAGTTAAGCGAACATGTACTGACCAGACAGACCCCTGCTGTATGAAGGACATTTGAGATTGTCTAATACTCACTCAGCAGACAGACAAACTCTATCTTACTGTGAGCGTCCGTCTCTCTCTCTCTCTCTCCCAGGATGCTGACACTTCATGAATGCTCTGAGGTGGGAAGTAAGAGTAACAGTAGGAGTAGGAGTAGGAGTTCCAAGTTGTCATGAATGCAGTGTAATGCAAAAGTGTCTGTCCTTTTTTTGGCTCCACATCCACTGGCTGTGCAGTGTGGGATAAGGTGCAGCATGCTAAAAGGCCTCCTACACCCGGGGTTCAGGTTGTAAAAGCTCACTCTTGACCTCCTTCAAACACTTCACTTTTTGCACATTTTGTGATGTTGCAGCCTTATTCCAAAATGGATTCAATTAATCTTTTCCCTCAAAATTTTACACACAATAACCCAGGATGAGAAATGTTTGTTTGAAATTTTGCAAATTTAGCAAAAGACTTCACAAAAATCCACTCCTTTCGTCTCTTGGCTGTGAGTTTAAGGTCACTGTCCTGCTGGACGATAAAGCTTGGTCCCAGTCTGAGGTCTAGAGGACTCTGGAGCTGAATGTTGGGTATCATGGCAAAGGCAGTGAATACTTATGTACATGATATTTTTGTGTTATTATTTTACATATTTTAATATTAAAATATATGCATATTAGTGTGCATACTTTGTCATTTTGAGGTATTGTGTGTTGAATTTCTTATGGAAAAATTAGTTGAATCTATTCTGGAATGAGGCTGTAAAAAGTGAAGCGCTGTGAACACTCCCCGGATGCCCTGTACAGTCTTATGCAAAAGTTTAGGCAGGCAGTTTAAATTTTATCCATTTATCTGTATATCTGCCTGTCAGTCTGTTTCTCACAGCAGTTACACAAAGGGCTCGGGTCACTGGAAACCTAGATGTCCTCAATAATTAACTAATTAAAGGGGCTAAACTGTATTTACCTTGGCAGAGTTAAGAGTTCAGTACATGTACATGACACACTATGAACTATGAAACACTCTTATGTCCTCCTTTAGGAGAAAGTCCAGCATTCAAAAAGAACACTGTTGGGGGACGAGCCTTCTCTTATAAAGCCCCCCAGCTCTGGAACAGCCTTCCACCTACTGTTCGGGACTCAGACACTCTCTCCATCTTTAAATCACGCCTGAAAACATTTCTCTTTACGCAGGCTTTTCATTAACACTTCTAAGGAGGCACTAATCTTTCTCCCTCTCTCCCCCCCCATGTCCTGAGCTGCCCCGGACGCCTGCGGATACCGGTCCACTCATCCACTTCCTACTACCAACTTCCAGACCCGGCTATCCCACCTGCATGGATCTCATTATTCACTATTCATTCATTCATACCTGTATCATTACTATTAGCCAATCTTTATTTATCCTCCCTCCATTTTTATTTATTTATTTTATTTTTTTCACTTTATTTTATTTCCAGTTTCCATCACAATGTATTGTGCCATTGTTATGTGCTCTCCGGTGTCGACCAGAGGAGGATGGGTTCCTCTCTTGAGCCTTGGTTCCTCTCAAGGTTTCTTCCTCCTAAACTGAGGGAGTTTTTCCTTGCCACTCTTTGCCTACTGGCTGCTCATTTGAGGCTTGGACCCGGATCCTTGTAAAGCTGCTTTGTGAAAACTTGCTGTTGTAAAAAGCGCTATATAAATAAAATTTGATTGATTGATTTGATTGATTGATTTCATTACAGTTTGATAAGAGTCCTGAGTCATTATATTTGCATCCCCCACATGCACATTCACCCAGTCCTCTATTGAAAGATCTAGTCAAACCAGGCAAACTGGTAAAACATAACGGTGACTTCAGAAGAATATGGTGGTGTTGATACTGGAGAGCGGCATATTACCTTCAGCTTGCTAGTTTGGAATACAGGTTTATACGCGAACCACAGTTTCTACTGTGTCTCAGTGTCCACAGAAGAGAAAGGAAAATGGATGAAACTGGACTAAAACACATCTGTCAGGAAAGTGTTATTTAATAATTTAACCATTATGCCAAATGTCAGGGCGTGAGTGGGGGCAAGAGAAAATGTGAGCCAGCTACAGACTCTTTAGCTGGTCAGACTCCGGGATATTTTGTGTTTTACAGTGTTAAGAGTAAGTATTTAGCAGCATATTTATAGATCAAGTTCATAAACTTCATCAATGCATCATTTGGACACAGACTCCCTGTATTTTCAGTAGAATATAATAGTATATTTTGGCATTTTTTTAATGTGAAAACACATCTTTCACCAATTAAAATATAATCAACCAATGATACTGAACATCACAAAAAGAACTCCACTCCAAAATAAAACGAACAGCTCGAAAGACAAGTAGGTGGTGTAACAAACTCCTGTTCTATATGATCTGCTAAGTTCAGTTGCACTGGCAGTATGAAACAGTGGTGCAGTAATGGACAGTAATGGTCTTGTGTAGGAGTCGTTGGCGCTTTGGCTTCAAGATGTGACTGTGAGTAAGAAGTGCTGATCATGTGTCTGTTAATAGGCATGAAAATGAGTGGGAGTATGTGTATGCCTGCATGTATGTGTGTGCGTATGCACACTTTGGCAGGTGCATGGTGTCCAGAGCTTCTGATTAATTGATTGTTTACTGTATTTGCAGGTGTTAAATTCCATCTAGCGGGGGCAGATGGCCTTACGAAACCCTGGCTGCACACGCCATGTGGGGAGAGAGAGCGAGCGAGCGAGAGAGAGAGAGAGAGAGAGAGAGAGAGAGAGAGAGAGAGAGAGAAAGGCAAAGAAAGTGGAAGAGACATAATACCTCACACTATGGCAATGACATCACCAGCCCTTAGGGATGATGCATTTTCCTAAAACATGTCTTGGATGATGATAAGGTAGACCCAGATTAATAAACTGGTACAGAAACACATTTGTAAAAACAATGATTTCAATACAGTCTTCTATTAATTACAAGAACATATAAATCCAATACAAAAGTAAAGTATTATGTACTTAATTACCGTATTTTCCAGACTATAAGCCACTACTTTTTTTCCACGCTTTAAACCATGTGTCTTATAATGAGGTGCAGTTTTTTCTTCTTATATATGTTATTTTCCAAGGTGCAGCTTATAGTCCGGAAAATACGGTATGTATTATTAAGTAATGTATCCTTTAATTGAGCAAAATTAGAATTTCATACATTATCTCACATGTCTGCAGTGTCTACATCATTTGCTCGATCACTAATTAAGTGATAATTGATTTAATGTGATTTTAACCCGTTCAACAGCAGATATGACTTCCAGATCACTTGATTGCAACCGCCGAGTCTGTGTGGTCAATGTCCTTTTATGCTGTTTTCAGAAATGAACTCAGGAAAATGCCCAGAAAATCTTGTCCGGACATTACCTGGAGAGCTGTTATCACATCTGAATTTGGGAAAAGACCCAGAAATCCTTGTCTAGATATTACCCGGTGTGTTGTTTTCACATATGCCCAGAAAACCTTGTCCAGACTTTTCCTGTCGTGCTGTTTTCACATTTGAACGAGATAAAATGCCCAAAAAAACTTGCCCAGACATTACTCATAGCTGACCGTTCACACATGTAGTGTACAGGCAAAGATTTTCCATGTCAGACCACAGGAATTATTCTGCACAGTGTAGGCAAGGGTGGCACCTGTGTAACATATGCCGGATCCACAGCAAGTCCTTATACAAAAGTCTGTTCACTTAGCAATGATTTTTGTGTCATTTCCTTCCAGTCACACAAGACCAGGCTTTGATCTCTATGAGGGGGTGAGACAAAAATACCTGATAATAGCTGGTAAAAGCTGGCTATTTTTGTTGTGGGACTTTATCCCTAAACAGATATCAGGTTGAACATTATAGGATCTCTCATATTTCAACCTGAGACCAGTCTCATCAAATAACATCTCTACTACGACAGTGAATTCTCCAGAATTCTCACTTTCTTTATTCACACATTATACAATTCTTTAAGCTAATGTCTTAACATTTTCTGAATTACAGGGCATGTATGAAACAGACTCTAGTGTTCACAGCCTGGATGGGTTAAAGGTGGAGGTCAGATTCCAATGAGTTTTCTTCACTTGTTTTTGTGTCTGTGGATGTATCACAAGGCCCCAGTTAATATTACTGGCAGAGCTGACTTGCTTATGGATCCACATGGGTATCAGATCAGGCAAAAGAATCATGTAACTCCTCGGCTGCGTTCCCTTCATTGGCTCCCTGTAGCTGCCCGCATCAGATTCAAAACCTTGATGCTGGCCTACAAAGCCAAAAACGGACCAGCCCCTCCATACATGATGGCAATGGTCAAAACTCAAGCTGTACCAAGAGCCCTCAGAGCTTCAAGTACAGCATGGCTTGACCCACCATTTCCTTCAAACCAAAGGAAAACATACATCCAGACTCTTTTCTGTTCTGGCGCCAAAATGGTGGAATGAACTTCCCCTGATAGTCCCTCACTGTCTTCAAACGCAGACTGAAGAGCATCTGTTTCAGGAGAATTTAACTCCATAAAGACTTTTGTTTCAACAGGATCTAAGTGTGAGGAATCTCTAGATTATAGCCTTGTTTAGTAGCTAAGGATATTCCGAGTGAACAGCAAAGCACTTTTGTAAGTCACTCTGGATACGGGCGTCTGCTAAATGCCATAAAGGTAAATGTAAATGTAGTTATCACATTTAAACAAACTGAAATTCCAGAATTCCACCCAAAGAGAGCGGAGTAATTCAGAAATTCTCACTTTTTTTCTGGAGCTGTATAAGAAACTTCAGACTTAGGCCACACCCTCCTGTTCCAAATAGGAATATATTTAGAACAGCTCCAGATACTCATACACTCGCATTGCAATATGTT
This sequence comes from Acestrorhynchus altus, assembly GCA_034509495.1. Taxonomy (NCBI): domain Eukaryota; kingdom Metazoa; phylum Chordata; class Actinopteri; order Characiformes; family Acestrorhynchidae; genus Acestrorhynchus; species Acestrorhynchus altus. The sequence goes on along the minus strand of CM067519.1, from coordinate 8,433,328 downwards.
CTAGTATTTAATAATACAAGTAGAGTAAAAGAACAGAACTCTCTCTTCCATCATATCCATGTTTTAAATCCCACTGAAATGGCTGTTTGTGGTGATCAGCTGTACACTACAAATGCAACAGATACACATTAAGTTGAAACTGCTGGATTATTCCTTTAATGCATGACGGCGATTTGCATTGTGATGAAATCATCAGTATTCAAACAAGGCGTGTTGAGACTGACGAGGGGCTGAAAACACACTGAAAACACAATGCGAAAGCTCCATACACTCGTGAGCAGCACAGTCACTGTTTGCACATGGATTGCTTCCAATCCATCTGTCCAAGAGTGTGTGAGGAAGAATTTAGAACTGTTTGTCACTTCGTCACTTAATGATCTCTTCAATCCGACTCTGAATTGCATCAGGCCTTGCATTAGCCAGCCGCAATACTGGACTTTTTGGAGGGAACAAAAAGTTTAATCGTCTCCTGCTTTCATGGGTCCAGCCTTTGAACAGCGCATTGGCATCCGATGGTGGAAGAAAGGTGAGTTGCCATAGAGGCAGTGACAGTCAATAGCAGAGACTAACAGATTTCTATAGGTAATCTGTGGCGCAGGAGAAGCCTGCAGCTGTTATTTCAGGCCGTTTGATTTACTGACCCTACCCGCTGTCTGCCTCCGGCACTGGCTGGCTGACGCCACACGCATTTGTTTCCATCGCACGCCCGCTTTCATCCAGCTTCGTCAATAAACTTGATTGATTGCCCAATCGTGTTGTAAGCCCCTGCAGCAGGTATTGCCTTTTCTGAAAGATCACGTTACGTTTAGGGAAATCGAAAAAAAAAAAAAAAAAAAAAAAAGAAAAAAAAAGAATAATAAAGCAGATTATTTGCAAGAGAAGATGACTAATTTCCCATGAAATCCAAATTAAAACAGCAGAAATGAAGACAGCGGCAGCCAGGGATGAGCTAGACCCTGCAACAACTGTTCCCTTTCAGGTCCAGTGCGCCCAAGACCTTTTTTCGATCTCATTTTCTTCTCAAGGCCACGTCCTCTGGTGAACGGAACCCAATATCATATACACTTTCACACGGTTGCTTTTGTTTTTCCTCTTTACCGGACTGTGGTTCATGAAAGGCCTCAAAGTCTACCTACCCACACATGCATGCGAGACTATGGGGCATGAAAAGGAATAGACTTCGCTCAGGGCTCTAAATGAAAGACCTCGTCCTTCAAGGCGATATGAAAACTCAGCCATGTTTGTGAGACTTGTATAGATCACTCTTTCATATCTAAGCTAATCTTTTGATGTCTCGCTAAACCCACAGAGACTTTCCACCAGTGTCTCCTTTCACAGCAGCTTCAGTGAGATTATCACACACACGCACGCACACACACACAAATACAAACACACGCACAAACACACGCATGCACACACACACACACACACACACACACACACAAACACACACACACACACACACAAACACACACACACACACACACACACACACACACACACACACATACACACCCTATGGGCTAATCTATGAAGCTTAGCCAACACACATAAAAACCCTAATGACAATAAATAAACAAATAAACCAATCCAAGTAACGCATTACCATTTTTTCAGCCATACGTGTCGACAGAATCTACTCCCCCAAATGAAATACAAGCACTTTATCATTTATAAGGCATGCAGCAATTAGCCATAACTATAGTACCACTGACAGATGAAAGCAAATACACTGATTGACATGTGCATGTTCTGCTTTAGTACCTTAGTGCTTCATTTCACCCCACAAAGTGTTATGATAACACTTGTTATAATAATGCTTTTAAAGCCTTTATAGATTTATGTCAGCTGTCACGAAAAGCATGAAGGATGAGGACGTGTCCCTTGCAAAAATAAATGTTGTGCAGACCACTAGTGCACAGTGAAGCCGAATACCCCCCCCCAAATTCCCTTGAAGAGGTCTCAGCACTGATACCTCCACCTACTTTCTGTTTTAACTTTCCCTAACACCTGGAAGAACAAAAGAGGGCCTTTGATCATGGGAAATCCTCCCCGATCACAGCAGTGCCTCCACAGCTCCACTCTGCTCCCACCCGAGGGTGAGGGAAAGGCTCAGAGATCCAGATGCTCTGAAGAGGGAGAGTGGGAGGCAGAGTGAGTGAGAGCATGGGGGGGGGGGTGAAAGAGACATAAGAAGAGAGAGATACAGAGGGAGAGGGAGAGGGAGAGAGACAGAAAGATAGAGAGAAGGACAAGCATGAGAGAGTAAATGAGAATGAGTGGGAGAGAGACCATGTGGGTGGGGGGGGAGCAGGAGAGACAAAGAATAAAGAGAACAAAATGTGAGTAAGAGTAAGAGAGAGTATGAATGAAAAAGAAACAAGAAAAAGTAATAAAGGAAAGAGACAAAAAGAAGATAAACAGAGAAGAGAGATATACAGTTGGAGAGGGAGAAAGAAAGAAGATACAGCAAGAAGAGATAACACGTGAGCATGGGTAAAAGAGACAGACAGAAAAGAGTTGCACTAAAGGAGAGAGAGAAATGCAAAGAGAACGTGAGGAGAGAAAGTGAGAGAGAGAAAGAAAAATGAAAGCGTGAATGAAAGAGAGAGACTAGATAGAAATGAAGGAAAAAGGGAGACTGAGACAAGGGTGGGCAAGACAAGATGGAGAAGGAAAAGGCAAGAGATACAGAGAGAGAGAGAGAGAGAGAGAGAGAGAGAGAGAGAGAGAGAGCATAAGAAAGGGACCAAGAATGTGAGAAAGAGAGAAAGAGAAAGAGCATGCATGAAAGAAAGAGAGATGAGCGAGATAGAGGGTTGTGCAAGGAAAGAGAGACAGAGAGGGGGAGCAAGTGAGAGAAAGAGGAAAGTGAAAGAGTACAAGAAAGTACACGAGGGAGAGAAGGAAAGAGACAAAGTTGAGAGAGTTAAAGAGAGAAAGTGAGAGGGAGATGGGAAAGCAAGCATGAGGCAGATGAGAGCGAGAGTAAGCTGGAGAGAGAAAAGTGAGGCAAAGACAGGGAGATACTAACCAAAAGAGGGAAAAGGATGAAAAAATAAAGAGAGAGTGGGTAAATGAAGGGGGAGAGGTAAAGGGTGACTACAGTAGAGAGAGTAGCAGAGAGACTCTTATGACTTACTAAGGGGTTAACAGCTGTTTAGTGCATTGAGGACATAAGGAGGAGGCCTGGACTGGACAGGAGTGGGGTCATTGATGTGAACAGCAAGTGTTACACAGGTTTCCTTCCCTGCCGAAGCCCAGAGGAAGGGGCTTCTGCCTGCCTGTGAAATAAACACCAAACAGAAGCTTGCCAGAGTACACACAGTGCCTCTCCATTTCTCACCTGTCTGATCACATTCACCTGTCCCAATACTCACCTGCACACACGCATACACACACACACACACACACATCACATGCTCTGAGACTGATGAAGACAGAAAACCGCCAATGAAAAAAAGCTATTATCTCCTTCCACATGCACACATACACGCATACACAGACGCCCACAGGCACTTACGGAGCTCAGAAGAAGCAGATGCCTCCACACTCACACATGCCTTTGCATTTGTTTTCGCTCCACTTACTGAGAACACAGCATCATCCCTGTTGCATGAAGCAGAGGAGTCTGCTTGGATTCGGTAACCTATTTCCATAACACTGTTCTAGTCAAATCAGCTCATACAGAGGCACGTGGCTACGTAAGCAAGGAGAAGAGCCAGCTTGAATGCCACACAAGAGCCACTTTTGGTTCCCTAAAGAACCTTTCAATGGCTGTTTAGTGCTTTAAAGGGCCTTTTCATTAAAAAAAAAAATAAATAAATAAATGATAAAAAAATAAAAGACTATGTAACGCTGCTCACGTTTCTAAACATAACAGAACACTTTGACACTGTCTTGTTTTTGTGATGTCACAGAATCCAGTGCAGTTGCATACAACACATATACATTTTCAGCCCACGACATCTAAACAGAGCTCATTTATACAGAAGCTCTTATGTCTGTTTCAGCCTGGAGGTATAATCCATACCAGCCAATCAGAACAAAGCTAATTTGCATACAAAACTGTACAGCAACTGCAAAAGAAGCCTCTCGGATTGGGAGTTGGTCTTGTGGTCGCTGGTTTGGATCCCTGAACTGGCAGGACATGACTGAAGTGCCCTGGAGCAAGGCACTGAACTCTCCAGCTGCTCTCCGGATAGGGCTGCTCACCGCTCTGGGCACGTGTGCTCACAGCCCCTGGTGTGTAAGTTCACTAGTGTCTATGTGTCACTGTGTTGGGTTAAATGAGCAGGATTAATGCCTGTGTGTTAGTTAAAAGTTAGTTAGTTCCCAGTGGGTTATAAAAGTATAATTACTGTCACTTACCGAGACCACCCCTGCAATATACCCCTGAGACTATTCAAGCGTGCGATGGATTATTGCAGGACACCAATAGGAACCTCTGCACCTCCATTCCATGACATCTAGCATGCTGAGACACGACTTCTGTTCGTATAGTTCAATAAATATTGCCCATCGTCATCTAAATCTTTTGTTTCTTAATGTTTTGGTAACCGTCCTTATGGACAGTAATATGTTTATCAATGCAGAACAAAAGGATTTGACTTGATGTCTGTGCAGCAACAGCACATAACTAACTGATTCTTAATTTGTTTTGCTCCTGGTGATTATCCTGCCGTGTTTTATTGCAGCCCTAATCATATCCACCTGATTCATACACTGAAAGCTTGATTAACTGAATCAGGTGTCTTTTCATTATTTACAAACTCAAGGGAGCTTTTGAGTAATTAAAAACTGCTTAATGCAAGGGTCTACAGTCAGCTAAGGCTGTAATGACTTTTCAGTGTAATAAGGTTAGGGTAAGAGTACAGCATGTCTTTGAGGACCCTAGATGTCAGTAAACATGTTGCACTGGACTTTCTGTTCAGTTATTAATCTTCTTGCTTATTACTCTCGTCCACAAACGTTTTCACATCCCTAGCGGCACACCGGGGGCTTTTCCTGGTTCTGCTGATGGCCAGTCCATCACATACTTAAATACATTTTTACAATACATTGATTTTTCAATATCCGATGGACCAAGAAATGATGAATGTGCCGCTTTATCCATTTCACGAGTACGTTCTGATTGTCTGTAATGGTCCACCCAAAGTTCTTTAAGCACAAGTGGAGTCTCCGTTCTAAAATGTAACTTTTACCAAGTTCCATCTCTTTATAATTGGCAGAACAGTGCAGAAAATCAGCCTGGACACAAGTTCAGGTCATGTATCTTGTTGTATTTTGTGGTTAATTATCTTGCACATTTTTAACAAAGCATTAACACCACACGTCTTCTAGGTCTTGTATTTTATGGACTAGAATAAAGTGTTGCAATAACAAAGATAACAATTATATGGGAGCAAGACCACCAAAGCATGCAATGTTGCAAGTAATGAGGAAACACTATAAGATGTCTTGTATGTTTTGGCTGTGATTTTGGACTCTGGCCTCTTTTCCAGTGCAGAGCCAAATGGTCACTAAGGAAGTGCTATACTGGTTCACGCTGGACCCATTAGACCAGTTACTTAAAATGGTTTCTTTTTCCATTTGCTCTGTTACTAAATCAGGACCAAGAAGTCCATTATTAAGACTCTTAATAATGGGACAGTTCTTTACTGTCTGTTGCCCCTCCATAGTGTGCACGTGAGTGTGAATTGGTGCAGAGGGCAGCAGAGTACAGAAGGAGTTTAGAGCAACAACCTAAACACTATCCTGAACTACGCATCTCACCCCCTCCGTGACTTACTGGTCAGACAGTGGAGCACTTTCAGCAGCAGACTCATTCACCTCTGCTGCAGTGAGTAGCGGTAGAGGAGGCCATTTTTACCAACTGTGTCGGGGAAATTACTACACACTGAGCCACAGAACAGAACAGACACACTAATTATGGCTTGACATTATTACTCCTATCCAATCATTGCACTGACACTTTATTTTCACTTTATCTAGACTAACTTATTAGCTGGACATTATTATTCTCCCATTCATATCTCATAGACCGTATTCATATATTCTGCCTATATATATATATATATATATATATATGCTGCAGTGCTCCATCCATTCATCCATACATCCACCTCCAAGCCCTAGTTGGAGATCATATAAATAAAGCTCAACTTAATTCTGTTAATGATCTAAAATGTGTCAGCACTAACACAGGATTCCAAATAACCAAAGCTACTATGGCCATGATCATCCTGCCATTTTCTGTACAGGAACCATAAAGGTCCAGGATCCTGCAGCGAAACGTTGGAGCCAATACACAGATCCCTGCATCATTAAGCCCATAGACCGAACGGTTCTGTGGCCTCAAGTATACTTATCTGACTGTGCTGAGAAAACAGGGCTCAGCCCAGTTTGTAAGCATTCCATGCTGAAATGCTTTCATGTGGAAAACCCATCAGAAGAAGACCAGCAGATAGATTTGACAAATGACTACAGTTATTTAGAGGCCGTTGATTTATGCAGCCAAACCACTGGATCAGAACTTGCCAAAGGTTTAAAACACCATCAAAAGCTTGGTGGACAAATAAGTTTTAATCAAACTTTCACAAACGCCTATTAATCAGCACTGTTTTTGCTCTCATCATGTGACGCAACACGCTCACAAAAGCATATTGTGACATTTTTTGATGACATTTACTCAAAAAAAGATAATCAAATTGCTCACTTCCAACCGTTTGGCCTGCAGTCTATTACTGCATGCTTACTACTCAGCCTCCTTCGTCAATAAGATTAAGCCCTATGAATCAGACCAGGCCACGCCACCACTCGTCCTTCATGGTGCTCTTCCCCCCCCCCACGCCTGCCACATGCTGTCCATATAAATGCCACACTCAACAGCTGCTGGCTGCAGCCGTAGCACTGCAAGTGGTGGGTGTGACCGCCCTGCCCGCTTCTGAATATTACATTACAGAGGAGGGCCTTTCCATACACGCTGCTTCAATAATGAATGCATGAATGACAGCTGGCGTCGGCTGGCTGGCGTGGCTGAACACTGTGCTGAGATTAAATATGAAATGCTTGGTCATGGACGGGAAGCATGTGTGGAATCGCAACTCCCGGTTTGTCAGTCACAATCCTAATTTGGCTTATGAATGTGACTGAATTTCAGCCAGCCCAGACCCCTTTGTTTGCAGTAATGCGGACGGTTTGTTGCTGCTTGTTTGCCATGCGGATGAGGCATGGCTAATGTACTTGACTGGTGGCTTTCCACCACTCACGCATTAAGCCAGTGGTCCCCAGCCCTGGTACTGGAGGGTCCCTGAATGCTATGAATGATCTAGCACGCACAATACATAGATTGATGTAACTGTACATTAATATCAAACACATGCTACAGCTCAGCCACACAGAGTTTTAGATATGGAACAAGGAACCCCGTTCACGGCATCTGAAAGCTATATCATGAGAAGATATGAAATGGGTAAGACATGGCATGTACATGTGGGGTGTGTTAAGGCAAACTAACCCCCAAATGTACCATTACTTTACCAAATCAGATACCATGAAACCTCAACTCACTCCGTTTACAATGGTGGTGGGAGTTTAATGCCTCCAAAATGAATATGAACATAAGTTTGTGAACACCCCTTCCAGCACCTGCTGCTGACCCAGAGAGAGCATCATCTTCCCACCCAGAGAGAGTGTGTGGCCAATTTTGCTCTCTTGAACTCAGGCTGCTGATGGCAGGCAGCATAACCCAGGACTCAAACCTGTGACCCTTGCAGGCCATTCTGAGCTCACGTTTATTTTATTTTTAAATACATCCATTGCAGAAATGTACGTGTAAGTTGTTAGTGGGCCAAAATTACCACTACTATACCGCTTTTGACACTATATATGAAGAATCAGAAGGTAATGTCATGATTTCAGGCTCCTCTGAATGAATTAATTTACATCTTAATCATTATTTACATTTTTGGGGAACCAAATTAGTGGAATTACCCCTTTACGACTCCACGTGAAGATCGGTTCACGAGAATAATCGACTAAATAGCTGGTTAGGTTGTGTTAGAGCATGAAAAACACCATTTAAGGTCCTGCAACACCTGTGGAATCCATTCTGTCCACCACGTCCAGGCTGCTCCACCACACCAGGTGACAAAAGTTCTACAATTCAGCAAATCTGACCCGCGCACACCACACAAGATTTGCAGCAGCACCTAGCTCACTACCCACCCTCCTACCATCCCTCCCTCATTGCCAGTGTGGGCCGCAGGATGTCTTGGCCGCCTTAGCCACCTCCCCTCTCCCTGGCCATGGAGACAGGCTGATTTACGGGCATGGAGAAGGCTCCAGGAGATCAATACATCGCTCCAGCTCCAGCCACACCGGCAACTCATTAAAAGCGCCTGCCTTGAGGAATGTGCTTAATTATCTCTCATTATTAATGGACCACTTCGGAAACGGAGCATCAACATGCAGTGCCAGGTATTATGTGAAAAGGGGGCTTGGACGTGCTCAGCCACACACACACACACACACACACACACATGCACACATACTTACACACACTGCATATACCACCCTGACCTCTCTCTCTCTCTCTCTCTCTCTCTCTCTCTCTCTCACACTATCTCCCCTCTATCTCTCTCTCTCACACACACACACATAGACACACACTCACATTAGTCATTTTTCATGCACCGCCAGTGTGTGTCCAGAGCACACAGGCTCTGATAGAGCTGTAAGGCGAGCTGTTTGATGTGTAAACAGGTTATGAGGGCAGGGTCATGTTGACACTGATCTGAAGGAGACGAGAGACGAGGGGCTGCTCTCTCGCATCTCAAGTGCAAGGGGCTAATCATAACAGATAAATGCTCATTCTTAGAGTCGCGCGCTTCACACACACATGCACGCACTTTGGCTGCACGCCCCCCACTTATCAGGTGTGTGTGTGTGTGTGTGTGTGTGTGTGTGTGTGTGTGTGTGTGTGTGTGTGTGTGTGTGTGTGAATGTATGTGTGTATGTGTGTGTGTGTGTGTGTGTGTGTGTGTGTGTGTGTTGAGACTGGGGACTGTATGATGGGTGGGGGACAGGGCGGTTCCTCCTTCTCGGACGCACCGAAGAGACTTTGAGCGCACACTGCGCGCGACAACAGCCCGCCCGAGCGTGCATTCGCAAAAGGGTGAGCTTATGCGCGCTCGCAGCTTTTTAGCACCCCGTGTAGGACACGCACGTAGGCGCTGGCGTGCACGGGACACGAAGGGCGCGCGCAAGGCAACCAGGCTCGTGCACTGTTGTAGAGAGGTTCGGCGTTCCCTGTAGGGCTCCGGGGAGGGTCATGGGATGATAATAGTGTGATTATTAATATTAGGGGAGTGCGGTCGCGCATGAGAAGGAGAATGCAAAGAGCTGATGCTGCTTATACCCCAAGCACTCTGCAAACACCAGCGTGCAGACTGTGCGAAACCCCAAGCGCAGCAGTCTAAGATTTCGAACGTCAGCATTAAACTGTTGCAGTTTAACCAGGGTGAGCTCCAGGACCCTCCGACTAACAGAGCAACAGTTTGTGATCTGGGGTTCGAGCTTCTTGCAGGAATGAGCGCAGTACCAGTGCGACCATCCTGACCAGTAAAAAACACTATATATATATACATTATACATACATGCATTTGTACATATGCATATGCACGTGCATTCATCATGCATGTGCATATATATATATATACATATATACATATATATATATGTGTGTGTGTGTGTGTGTGTGTGTGTGTGTGTGGTGTGCGTGTGTGCACATGCATGATAAATGCACGTGCAAATGAGCTTCAGTCAAAGGGTGCGCAAAGCAAAGTTTCTCGAGCTGCACCAGCACCAGATGATCCTCTGTCCTGCAATGCAAAGCCAGCACTGGTGTGGCTCAGTCAGCTCAGGCAAGGAACCTGACAACGCAGCTTCGCGCCGAGCGCGCGCGCGCACACACACACACACACACACACACACACACAAACACGCAGTGGACTTGTGTAAAGGCACGGTGTATATATATATTTGGCTTCCAGTGCAATTGCAAAACCCAGACCCCCTGACACACACCAAAGCCCCCCCACTGCAGCCCCTCCAGAACCAGACCCAGACCCGGTCCTGACCACAGAGCAGAGCAGCAGAACGCCGGGCGGGTCACTGCAGAGAGTCCGGCTGGTGATGCTGCGCGAGCCCGTACCTTTCAGCAGGATCCCGCACATGCTGTACAGGGCGAAGAGCACGCGCTGCTTCACGATCATCCCGCCTTCCTCCGAGCGCTCGCGCACTTCGACACTGTCTCCGCTGCTCCGCTGGATGCACTGGCGTCCCTCTTCCTCTTCTTTTTCTTTTTCTTTTATTTGCTTGCTGTTTGTTTGCCGAATACTCTTTGCGGTCGATCAAGCTGCCCTTCTTGTTGTTTTTGTCGTCGTCGTCGTTGTTGTTGTTGTTGTTGTTGTTGTTGTTGTTATCCAGGAGTAAGGCGCTCTCCTCCTCGTGCAGAAACAGGCGCTCGAGCTCCCGGGATCGCTCTCGTTCAGGCGGCCTGAGCGCGAGGCGTCTCGCAGCGCTGTGTGGGGGGGAAGAGCGCGGCGCTCGCACCCGCCGCTCTCGTGGCGCGCGAGCGAGGAAAGCCCCGCCCACGCCGGAGCCACAGCCAATGGCCAGGCGCCTCGAGCTCCGCGCGCTCCTGGACGCTGAGAAGAGATGCGCGCGGAGTTTATTACGGTGTTACTGTAAATATGGACGATGTTACACAGAACCAGCAGCTGTAGAAGGTAACTCTGGACGCACCAAGCTTAGGGGGAGTCAGTCAGGTTGAGGTTTTCCTAATGGTGCATCAAAGCGTTAAAAAAATGAAATAAACTGTTTAAGAGGTGGCAAATGTTCTGAACTTTAACGGAAGTTAATCTTTAGACCCCAGAGCAGTTTTATAGCATGTTTTAATGGGATCATTTCTGATAGTGGGGCACTGCCTTCATACTCTCCCCTGATTGGTCAGGGAAGGTTAGTGGTATGAGGTTAAGGAAGGATGTTGTTTCAAATCCCTCAACTGGGTGTGGATGGGTTAAATGTGGGAAAAAAAATAAAGTTCATTATTTATACTGAAGATAACTTTTATGGAGTACTAATGAAATAGTAAAACAGCTCAGAGCAGTGTTATTTCTAAATTTTTATCCCTTTTTGTGAGTTAAAAAGGTTTCAATGTAAATGTTTAACTATTTGGAAAGTCTTGATTTTACTCCAGAGAGTGTGAAGCTATAAGAGCCCTGAAAAAGTGTTGAAATCAACTGTGAAGTTTTTTGCTGTGTAGGCTACTAAAATGCGAGATGTAAATATGAGAGAATTTAAATATTTGTATGAATTTGACCACTTTAGGTCTCAGAAATATTGTTGGAAATCAATCATCCAGAGTGTTTTGAGCTGAAAATGCAAATTGTATTTGTAATAGTTCTTCCAAATTTAGACAGTGGTCCAAAAAAAATAAAAATAAAAATAAATAAATAAATAAATAAATAAATAAAAAATATACAAAAAAACAGAGTTTTTAACCCAATAACTGAGCCAGTGACATCATAAACCCTGCCCCTCCACTGATCAGTCTGAGTCTGCATGCAGATTCAGCACACAGATGTAGACAGAGCAGTAAACATGCATTAGAAGGCTGCTTTAGCATTTAAACTGGGACTTGCTGTGTAATAACCCATAAAAATTGAGATAATTGAATTCTATAGCTGCTCTGTTGAGTTTATTTAGCTTTTGTTGGAACAACTGTCTCTACTGTTCAGAAAAATCATTCCTACTAGATTTTGGAGCATTGCTGTGATAATTTGATTGCATTCCAGTCCCTGTACTTCTCCACAGACATGCATTGGCAAATCCGTGTAGATAAATAGATATTTCATTTGAATGCATATAGATAGCTTGATAAATATACACATAATGGTAATGATTTTTAGTGCTAGTTGGATTTGAGGGCTCTTATAAGAAATCTGTCTGATATCAGGATTCAGATTACCTGGATTTTTTTTTTTACAAAGTACATTGAGCACCCAAATATCAGTTGCTGTGGTATTGATCTAAACTGATGAATGCTAGTGAGTAAAAATATGATATTGTACCTGCTCTGATCAATACTAATTCATTTTGTGTAGGCTGAAAGTCTGAACCCACCAGTGAAAAAGCTTCAAATGCTGCAAGTCTAGACCACAGGTTATATGGAGAATGCCGAGTTCATTAATGGCAGCATGAACTTCAACTGCATGGACTCCACAAGACTGTGCACAAGCCTCTGAGGGGTACATTCAAGATTCACCTGAGTGGTTCCAGAACACAAGCTTCAGTTGAAGACGTTAGACAGAAAAAAGCATCTCACCATATTGAACAAAAGCATTAGAACAATGTGAGAATTCTGCTTAAATTTGAATTGGTGGAAGCAGTGCATGTTGAATATTTGAATATTTATTCATGTTAGTTTGCGTAAGTGTTTTATTTTGTTTATATTATATTTATTTTTGTTTATTTTGTTATATAATTTTATTTTGAACAATTTATTGTTCATATCATTTTTTAAGTGGTCTCAAAAAGTCTCACCTGTTTCATTATACTTCTTTCTGTCCTTCTGACGTTATGTAAACTCATTCTTATGGATTATGAGATTCATATTTTTTATGCGAACAGGGTTCACCTCCTTTAGCACATCAATTGCTGTATATAAGCCACTCCTCTGAAACCCTGCTAGCCTCCACTTTAGTTAGAATGAAGCATGAATGCAGTATCTGATGCACAGCTGACTCAACATCATTAGTGTTCTCTACTCTTGAGTTACTCTATTGTAATAATACATGCTTTGTATGAACGCAAAAGTGTATACTCCTTCTCACCCAGATACACACCATAATTCATTCACAGTCATATACTGTATATCGAATGTTAAAATTTGCATAATTTGCCTTTCAAGTCCTAATGAATGTAATTACAGAATGTGAATGGATATAATTATTAAGGGTGATTGTGGATCAGCACTCTTTATACAGGCCCTGACTTCTTCATCTTGTCGTATTAAGCCGAGGTTCCTAAATCCCCATCCGCACCCCCCCCCCCCCCTCCCAAAAAAGGAAGAAAGAAAAGAGTTTGAAACCTGACATTTGTTGGCTAGGTGACCTTCATGCTGTGTGTGTATGTAATGATACTGTCAGAGCAGGCCATCTTTGGCTGAGTGGGTTTATATGTGACAAGATTAAAATAGATTTCATAAACCCTAACATACTCCATTATACTTTCACATTACATGCAGTTTACCCTTTTATGAACTTTGAAAGAAGGACAATACAAGAGGCTAATAGCAGAGAGCTACAGGCTGTCACTGAGTTTGCGGCCTGGGCTGCAAAAGAGTAAAGCATGCCCCCCAAAGGAAAAGAGTGATTTTATGTGCACACTCTCTACGTTTTGTTAAGTGCTGTTAAAATAAATGCGAATTTAATGAAAGGGAGTAAAAAGTGAGTCCTGGAAGTGAGTACTGTTTTGTAAAGGGAGTGCCATAGAAGAACCAACTTTGGTTCCATGGTGTGTGTTTTTTGGTGTGTGAGCCTGCTCTGATCAATACTGATTCATTTTGTGTAGACTGAAAGTCTGAACCCACTAGTGAAAATGTTTTAAATGCTGCAAGTCTAGACCATGAGTTATATGGAAAATACCAAGGTGTTTAATTTATTTTTGGATTCATTGTCTTTTTTTTTAACTCTTAAAATCCAATATCTGGGCAGTTGCTGGCATTTACCAGGCTTCATAACTTAGGACTAGAGTAACCCATAGACATGATAGACATTCAAATGGTTAATTCTACATTAAGACTAAGATTCACCCAAATGGTGGTGGACACCTTTTCTAATTAATACATTCAGCTACTTTCAGTTGCACCCATTGCTGACATAGATCTGCAAATGCACTGACAGCTGGTCTTGTCCCTGCAGACAAGATCTGCCACAATAAATTTACTCTCTGGAGCAAATACACATTAACCTATTCACATCATGCTTAATGCCAGGCATGCAGTCTGGGGGTACAAAGGCCCCAATCATTGAGCTGTGGAGAAGTAGAACTGTGTTCTCTGGAATGTTGGGGCTCCATTCTCATAGGGAGTTGTGGATGAAGTGGAGTGGAGATCATTCAATATCCTGGCCTTACTAAACGCAATCAAACCATCACAGTAATGCTCCAAAATCCAGTAAGAAAGCCTCCCCTGGACAGAAGAGGAAGTTGCTTCAACAAAAGTAGGACAATCTCTCATTGGTGTCAGAAGCAACAATTAATGAGTGTCCCAATACTTTTGTTATGTATTTATATATGTATCTATATGGGGAAAAATGCCCCCTATTGTGTATTCAAACATGGGTAAATTAGCAACATCATTTTAGTCACATCATACTACCTGATGTTATGTTGGAACATAGTTGAGAAGATAATAGAAATGTATTATAATGGCACACCATGTTCCTCACTGCACTCTTAAATAAAGGTGCATCAAATGGGTCTCTAAATGATGCCATTGAAACACTAATTTTGGTCCCATAAAGAACCATGTTTGTTATAGAGATGAGTCTGTTCGTAAAGAACATTTTATGGTCTTAAAAACCTTCTTCTGGTAATAAGATTCTCTAGCAATTTCAAGCTCTCACAGCTACACATACACGGTTCTTCATAGCACAAAATGTGGTTTTTCTATGTCACTACAAACCTATTTTTAAGAGTTCCTGTCTCACAAGGAGAGGAATTATACTCATAAATGATATAGAGATTAGAGATTTGGTTAATATGATTTTAGCTGATGTTAACAAGATCATTCTAGTTAACATCAGCTAAAATTGAAATAAACAAGTTTCTTAAAGTTTCTCCTACTCCTGATGGACTCTAATCGCTCAACCCACCCACAGTGAAAACGGACAGCACATTAATCATGTAACTAATGGGAGATAGAGGGTGGATGCTTTATTAAGGCCTACAAAAAGAGGTAGGAGAGGTAAGCACAGCCAAATCTATACAGAACACAATCACAAACAAAGCCCAAATCATACCATACAGAATCCAGGGAAGCAAATTCAAGAAACATACATAATTCTGCAAAGTCTAAAAACAAGTTGAGTAGTTAAATGACAGA
Source organism: Acestrorhynchus altus (assembly GCA_034509495.1). NCBI lineage: Eukaryota > Metazoa > Chordata > Actinopteri > Characiformes > Acestrorhynchidae > Acestrorhynchus > Acestrorhynchus altus. The sequence continues at coordinate 8,418,156 of CM067519.1, read as the reverse complement.
TGATCAAAAGGGGGAATTCATTTTATGTTAATCTTTAGACCCCCAGGCCAATTTTGTGGGATGTTTTCACAGCTTAATGTACATTTATTGACCAAAAACTATTTATAGGAGACAGTCACACATGCCAGATTATTTTCAGGAGATCCTAGGCTACTTATATTAGTCCTCATTTGACATGTAAATATTAAAATAATCTAGATATTTGTATGAATTTGAAATAAAACAAACTAAATTTAAAGTTGACTTATGCCTACAATCTTCTCTGGGCTTTTTTTGCAGACCAATAGCTTCAGATGTAGCATATGGCTCATTTTTGTAAGCAGGCCTATGAGCATGTCAGAAATGTAGTTAATTAGCATGTCAACATATTAACAGAAGCTTGTATGGCTGTAATGGTAGATTCAAGCGTCTATGTCAACTCCGTCTGATTCAAATAGTGAGATAAAGCGATTCACATAACATTTCTTGCATTTAACAACTTAAAGGTGTTTAAAGAAAGTTTTGTCATTTTAACATACTGGTGGATAAATAACTTCAGGGGGTGTTTTGTCCCCTAAGGCCAATGCACTTCACATTACCCTACTGCTCAAGCAGAGCAGAAGTTTTGATGTAATCACTCGAAACAGTCCTTTTTTCAAACTCCACTTCAGAGAAGCAATCTCTGTTTTTATTATTTATTTAAGCTTTGCCTCTTCCTGTAGGCAAAGATAAGTTTGACTGCTGAGGAGCAATGCACCTCAACCCGAACCTAGGACATCCCTTTTACACACGCTTATCTAAACACTGTCTTTCATTTACCTGTTTTTGCACCATCTGAAAAGAGCACAGGTTGATGCTTTGGTCCACATATTTTTATTCTGTGAACAAAAGAACCTGTTGTAGGGTTTAAGATCAAATTAAACCATTTAATAGTGTCGACCTGAATTTTCCCACACTCAAAAACACCAATGATTACAGCAGGAAATGAAGTAAATAATCATCTTGTGTCATTATTATGTCAAGGATTATTTGGTCACAGTGGTGCCTGTAAATAAGTGAGACATACATATTAGACAGTAAGTGAACTGTCAGGTATTAAAGTTGACGTGTGGGGGAAACGTGTTGAGTTTTACAATTGTGATGTCTAGGCTTGGCAAGAGTATCTCCAATACTACAGGTCTTAGTATGCATTGGTGAGTATCTACCAAATTGGTGCCAGGAGAAACCACCAGTAAAGTAGCAACAGGGTCTTGGGTGCCCAAGGGTAACTTTAGTGATCAACGAAGGCAGCATCTCACAACAGAACCTAAATCTGATGCTAATGTCTTTGGTGCTAGATACCAGAGGACACCTTCAGAGGTCTTGTGGAGTGGTTCTGAGACATGTAGTTTTAATGTTATGGCTATTCAGCGTAAAACCTCTTTTTCTCTGTCCTTGTGGATTTCGTGTTAGGCCCCGCTGGGCTGTACTGGTTCTCTCCTTTGAGTTAGGCTGTTATAATCAGATCTGTTATAGTCAGAGTCCCTCGCCACACTCTGGTAATGTTTACATTCTCTGTTTCTCCATAAATCTAACCACCACACTAACTACATCTCTCGACGTTTTCCGAGTCAATCATGTTCAACCAGCCCGGGCTGATGAAAAGCTCCCCTGCCCTGTCTAAGAAGGACCCAGAGCTCCCTGGCCACCGCTTCACATTAGCTGCACACCTTCCGGCTACTGGACCTAGACTAGTTTTCCACCCTGCCCTGGACTCTGTGACAACACGAGTTGTACAAGACGCTTTATAAATACATACTGGATTTTTACTAACAGCAGTTTATAAAAACAGTCATTATTATTATGATTATTATGATTATTATGATTATTATTATTATTATTATTAATAATAATAATAATAATAATAATAATAATAATAATAATAATAACAATAATAATAATAATAATAATAATAATAATAATAAGTCATGATTTTCCACAATTAATTATTCACAGATACTTCACAGCACTGATATGGTTGGTTCTTCACACTACACATATCCTAATCATATGTGTATTGTGCTGGTGTGTGAAGGCATTCCTAAATTCCTACGCTGAGAAGTCAAGGTGTGATTTTGCTCTCACTGTGAGGGCAAAGATCTAAAATGGAGAAATGTGTGTCTGATCCATCTCCATCTTCTTCACATGAATGGGCAGTGCTCATAACTTGTGCACAATGATTCCAGGTAGGCTCTGGACCCTGCCCAGGATGAAGCGGATAAGAAACTCAATGAATGTGAAAAATTATGGCGCTTTAAATTCCACTTTTGGTTGCAGAAATGAGTGAAAGTGTAAAGAATCTTTTAAAGGCTTAAGGAACCCTTTACCAATTTAAAGGTTCTTCGCACTAACACATCTGCATTCCAAACATAAGGCCTTATTCACCAAAATATCCCACCCAATGTTTTGTTGAGAAAATTCCAATTCCAAAATTCCAAAAAATGTCGATGGCTGATTAATAATTGTTCACAATTCTGCTCTTAAAACGATCTTATTGTCCTTGTAAAATGAACTAATCCCAAAAACATGCATTGACATGAAAAATATCAGATTGCTGCAAAACCCCAGGGCCCAGGTACACAGGTCGGCCATTCCTTGCCCTTTGATACCCCTACATAGCACAATCACCACTTGAAGTGATAAGAACACTAACAGCTCCCAGAGAGCTGTTTACTTTCTCAACTCTATTTAGTAGAAATTGAACAAGAAGTGAGGAAAATGTAACATTATATCATATGGACCTCTATAGAATGGCAAACCTCTATAATGGTGAATGCTAATAATAATTAAAAAATTATAATATGTAAATGCTATTTACTAAATCAGATGTTTAACCACATATAATTAAATTCCCACAGCAAACACTTACAATAAAACATGACATTACTGAGCAAATTACTTGAAATTTGTTTTGCTTTTTCCCATCAGAGGTTCCTACGTTCAGCTGTGAACTCCCTCTGGGCAAACATGGTTTAGTATATGTTGACTCAGCATTAAGCGTGAACTGCTTATTAGCACTGACTTAGAATTATGTTTAAAGCTGAATGTAAACTACAACAAGTAATTAGTTAATTAAAGATATTTTCATGCCAATATGAAATAATTATTACCACTGAAATGTGGTCGTCTGCCCAGTGGGCCTGTTCTAGCTGTAGACACTGTAATAGAGCATCTCTTACCATCTGTTATTGGATCATTACTTTGATGTCTTTATGGCTTTTGCCCCAAGCTTGCTATTATACTTCCTCTACTTACACTCTTTAAAATAAAGGTGCTAAGAGTGCCTTTTGGAAAGATGCCATACAAGAGACACTTTTGGTTCAGTTGGCAGTTCTGTTAGATGTTTGTAGGGTCATGTATAAAAATCAGTTGTCCAAACCTAAAAACATTGGGGAACATGTATTGTGAAGAACATATAGGAACAGGAGAAGTGATTCTTTCTCAGTCTCTCTCTCACTCGCTATTCTTCTCCCAGTGTGCTTTTTCATTCATAATTTCTGTGCTGAATAAATTTAGCTTTATAACACTCCAGGAATATCTTTTCCCCACAGAGATTTCATAGTCTTATGGTGCCACTGCTCCACACTGATGAACACAGATGTGACAGTGACTAAGTACGTGCTCTAGGAAGCACCTCTGCCATGTGTGAGAGCATGCTGTGATGGCATCTCCCCACAGAGCACAACACACTATGGCAATGTGAGAGAGCTAACAAAGGAAAAGTGTTGAGATGAAAAGGGCCTGTGAGAAACTTAATAATGAGTCTGGATTTATTATTATTATTATTATTATTATTATTATTATTATTATTATTATTATTATTATTATTATTATTATTATTATTATTATTTCAATGTATTTGGATAATTAAATAAATAAAGAAACAATATCAATGTAGTTGGGCAATTATACAATTAAATAAAAAACTCTTTCAATGTAGTTGCTTAAATAAATAAACAATTTAAATGTAGTTGGGTAACTAAATAGTTGAGTAGTTAAATACATGGTTAAATACATTGTCATTTAAAAAGGCTCTAAAAAATGTTTTACTTTCTGCAAAAGAATGTGAGATTAAGAAATTATGTAAACAGGGGTGGTTCTAGCTTTAGGGAGGAGAATCCAAATGAGAAGCACCATTGCACTTTGCTGGTCAGCGTTTCGTTCCCAGCGCCAATACAATGGCTATCAGACGCCTGTGCAGGTCCTACATAAGTGTGATGTGTGAGATCCGCGATCTACCCACCCTACCTCACATGAAAATGCCATGATACTCTCCATGTCGGCATGCAGTAATGAAAAGATTGGATAAAAGCTGTGGAATGCTGCCCTAAAAGATAGCTGGCTAGATTTCCAGGCAGATTCTGAGAAAAAAACACCACATAAAAATAATTTCTTACAAACAAACAACAAAATCTCAAACTCATTTGCACACCTTTCGTGCAATACATTCATATATAAAGCTCTGAGGAAAAGATGCCTGTCTCTAAAACTCCACCTACTGGTTATTTTAATTGGTTATTGCCTGAACCAATCATGTTTTGTATGTCTCAGACGTAGAGCTGCCTTTAGAACAATTTTGAGAAGTGATTTTACACATAAGTGGCAGCTCTCCTTTAGACTGTTCAGATTATCTGTTACTAAAGCTAAATTAGTTACTGTTTAAAAACAAAAGAGCTCAAGATTTTGAACAAAATCTAAACCTTTTAGGGCTTCTGGTTGCAAAAGAAGTCACATCATTTTGACTTTACTTTCTCACCTAAATCTGGCTCTTGACTGATTTGCTGGTCAAAATGCAGTTTCTAAAAACATTTTAAGTCCCTTAAAAATAGCAAAACAAAACAAAAATATCGCAATAATGCCATTTGCACATCACACAGGTAAACAACAAGTTGATTGGCTCTTTACATTGACAGGATGAGACTTTATCTGTCATGGTGATTAAGCAGCAAGCTGATTGGCCTTTTTGTTGAAGGGCAGGACAGACACTCCTACAAGGACAGGAGAGAGCCAGGCCAATATATGGTTTTACTATTTTCTCATATTATCAGAGAAACACTCTAAACAAAACAGACAAACAATTATTTTTCACTTGATTTTGAAGTGGATATGAAATAGTTAAACGTTTGGCATAACACTGTATATGCTGGACAAAAAATGACTTTAAAAAAAGTTATGTTCATGACAGTGAAACCTGCACACAAAGAGTTTTGCATCTGGGATACTTTCGAATATGTCAGATCTTTCTGGTGTTTGTTAAAAAGTTCTCTTTACTGGGATGCTACTAATCCATCATCTTGTCTGTCACCATGACAACACCAGAGACAACTATGACTGGTAAAATCATTCCATGTCACCTGTAAAAGCTCTCAAAAACAGAGTAGAGAGCAAAGAAAAGTCACATTAGATTTCTGCAATGGGAAAATATGTGTGGTGTGCAAGATACAATCATTTTGTTTGCTTGATTTCATTTATTGCTGTGCAATTGTCATTGGTCCTTAAATCTGTATACATCAGAACAGCTTCATCAAATTCAATATCATGTCAAATTCATCAGATCAAATGTCACAATTGTTTAAAAAATGACTGTTGCAACATTTTTCTACATTAAAACATAAATTAAATATTGATTAGTGCATTAAAACTGTTATTTTCTGCTTTAAATAGCTCCTTTTCTGGTGGGATTTAGGTGGCATGGTGGCCTCACAGGTAGTTCATATGTCACACAGGTCTAGGGCATGGGTTTGATCCCTGCTCGGGTCACTGTGTGAGAGGAGGTGTGTTCTCCTTGTTTACCCAGGGTACTGCAGTTTTATCCCAAAAATCCACATGGTATGGTCAATACCTTTCACTTTAGGGATTTCAGATTTAAGGATTCAAGAATTCCAGGAAGCTAGCAGGCTAGATGTATTTACATTTTGGGGGCATAAATTAATTGATATGCAAAAAAGTCATGGATTAATATTATGTAAATGTATTGACCTTTGGGTTCTTGTTCACCTCCCTGACTAAGGCCCTCCTACCATGATCACTCAGTTTGGTCAAGCAGCCAGCTCTATGAAGAGTCCTGGTGGTTCCAAACAAATGATGGAGGCCTCTGTGCTCATTGGGACCTTCAATGCAGCAGATATGTTTCTGTACCCTTCCCCAGATCTGTGTCTTGATACAATCCCATCTCAGAGGTCTACAGACAATTCCTTAGACTTCATGGCTTGGTTTGACATGTACTGTCTAATATAGGACCTTATATAAACAGGTGTGTGCCTTTCTAAATCATGCCCAATCAACTGCATTTACATATACTCCAGTCAAGCTGTAGAAACATCTGAAGGTGATCAGCAGAAAGAAAATGCACCTGAGCTCAATTTTGAGTGTCATGGCAAAGGCTGTAAATACATGTGTACAATTTTGGGATTTGATTTTTAATAAATGTGCTAAAAATTCAAACAAACCCTTTTCACTTTGTCCTTGTGGGGTATTGTCTGTAGAGTTGTGATGGAAAAAATGAATTAAATCCATTTTGGAATAAGGCTGTAAAAAGTGAAGCACGGTGAATACTTTCCTGCAAATGCCTGCACGAGTGTCGAAATGAAACGCTCATGTGACAATATATCTGCAAGCAATTCTGCAGCCACAATGCACCCTCTGAAAATAACTAGCCCCAAAAAGACCCCAAATCACACTCTTAAGAGAGCTGGAACATTGCAATGTATCAAACTGTAATCAACATCCCACTTTGTTTCAAATACGTTTGCCTCAAATGACACCATAAAGCTAATTCATGAAATGGGCACCTATTTAATCACTCTACTGCTGCTAGTACTGCTATTATAATTGTGTTTTTAAGCCATGCCAAATGCCTCAAGCAATCCTTTGGAGCAATTTGGCAGAAAAGGTGCTGGACACAGAGATGGTTATCTTTCTGAGCTCAATAGGAAATGATTGGATGCAGTGGGGAGAAAAAACACATACGCAGGTTGATGACGAACAAGAGGAGGAAATGAAAGAGGCTAAATGGTGTTAGGCGGAATGAGTGAAGAGTTTAATGGGGAGAAAGGCTCTGTCCAGAGCTAGGCTGAGCAGCTCTCAAATGGATAAGTGGCCACTCGTTGGCGCAAGTACCCTGGGTGGAATAAGGAGCAGCTGTTTCTACTGGCTGTTAGACTTGGGCTTAGTACAGTCAAACATTCATTCATTTTTCTCTGAAATGATGTGCATTCTTTGAGAAAGTGCATCTTCTTGAATTAATCTATCATTCACAAGTTTTATTTGACTAGTAAATCCTCCCAGAATGAAAATAAATACTCTGCAAATAAATATTCCATCAAATCCACTGTGTACTATATCCATACCTGAGATGTAAGCCTCGCGAAACCTTCCTCCAAAAGCTGCATGAATATGCAAGATGATGTGCAGAACTCTGAGTGAGCCCCTGTGGCTTCATGGTGCTGGGTCAGATGATATGGCTCAAAGCCTTTCATTCCCTCCATGTGATGGAAATGTCCTCTCCAAAACGAATATGCAATATCCAAAACGAAAGCAATCAATCTGTTCCTCCCTTTATTCCATTGTTTAGAGTCCAGGGTGATGCCGGGAGGATACGCATGAGCGATAATGTGGGCCCATTTGTGGCGAGAGAGGCCATCCTCCATATTTAACGAGCCAGCCTTGTTTCCAAGCACCAAAGTGACCTGCCAAGCAAATGGAACATAGCTAGAATGGCTGAACAGGCCCAAAGTTATCACTCTCCAAATGGCAAAGCCATTGAGTCCGTCTGACACCTCCAGCCTGTTCCAGATCATGGCTGGGTCTGGGAAATTGCAAATGTGCTTTGCCCTGCGCTGATGCTTTATACCAATTACTGACCAAAGTACATCTCTGCAATCTTCTATACCAACTGACCTTTCCAAGTTTTGCTACCATTTGCATTCTGTTTTAGCAACTGTTGCTAAGTTGGATGCTTTATAGAGTGTATTAAAAATCACCTTTTGTAAAAAATCATGAATATTCAGATTGGACACTAAACTGTGGGTTAGAGTGCCGCTGAGTCTCTGATTTAAAATATAAAAAGGTAAGGATGCAGCCTCAGAATTTGCCACCATGCTAATGGGAGCTCAATTAAATAATAAAATAAAGCCTTACTAAAACATGTTTGGACCTACTCTCTTCAACCCTTAAAGGAAAACTTTACAAAATAATGTCCAGTAAATTTACAAAATAACTGTCCAGTCCTGTAAAAACAAAATATTCATGTTTTATGTATTAAAAACACACGAGAATACACAATACTTCTGCAGTAGCAGGGATATTGTCTATTTTTCATTATAAAAAATATTTTCTTTTTTTTTTGTAGTATTGGATATGTACTCACCCTTTTCCAAGCAAAAGGGCCTGTATGCAAGCCACACTCCAGTTCACATCCGCACAGCAGTGTTCACAAACATGCTCACCTCTGAAAATGTATTTGCTCATTTACAGCAGCAATATGAACTCTTTTTCAAGCCACCCAAGACAGCAACATTCTTAAACAAATCAGTGAATTATATGTGCAAAGCAAAGTAGTTGCTGATTCATTTTAATTTCTATATTTAATTGAATTCATTTAATTTGATTTAATGCTTCACTTTGTAGTTACTGTTAGCACAGTAGCTGCCATCTTTAACTTATTGTCAAATATATTACAATAAAAATGTTGTAAATAAATATGTGAAATGTTCAGTGTTTTTATTTTAAATTAGACATTTTGTTATAACATCTAAAGAGACACAAGTCGGGCATTTCTCCAATTTTAATGGGTCAGAAACCCACATTTGGGTGGATTTTTTAGCCAGACACAAACCTCACAAGGCCCAGTAAAACTGGATCAACATTCAGATGAACCAGATCGCTATCTCAAGGGTTCAGTTAGCTTGTGACCTAATCGCAGCTAATGTTTATGACGGCCACCATTTTACCCTCTCAGTGGTGTGGACTCATGATGTTGCTGTCCCTGCTGAAAATGAACTGCTTTCTGTTGATGACGGCTAATTTTTTCCAATCTTATGTCCAGTTTTACTGAGAGCGTTGCCAGGTCTAGTGTTTCTCAGTGTTTCTCCAGAAACAACAACCAGCTGAAAGAACTTCAACTACTGCTGTTAAATGATTCCATTTATTTAACCAGGATTTTTTTAAGAACAGTGTTTAAGCCCCATAAGCCATACTCTTGCTCCACCCTTGATTATAATTAGCAGATATGATTTTAATATCAATATCAATATCAAAAGAAATAGCCACAACCTTTGCCAGAGGTGTCCAATCTTATCCACAAAGGGCCAGTGTGGCTGCACGTTTTCATTCCAGCCAAATGGATCAGTTGTTTGAAAACCGGCCAGTTGATTAAATGAGTGAAATCAGGTGTCACCATTGGTAGCCACACTGGCAGTTTGCAGATAATACTGGTCACCCCTGCACTACGCCATACCTAATGGAAGGGGTAGGGAACTGTTCATTTCCAGGGGCTCTTGGTGTGGTGGAGCAGGGAAATCAGCAAACGGAGCTGGACTCTGGGCCTCATTTCCCCACCCCTGCCCTACGCCATAGCCTGATATGCTCCTTCCCTCAAAAAATTCGCAACAACTACGATTGGTCCACTTGGTAGCATCATATTTCCTTCTTCACCACCACTTGGATCATGGATTATGCTTCACTGATCTGAGATAAATGGTTGCAGTTGATGGAGGCTCCATGTCTCTGATCAGTGAACAGACAAGCATAGACATTTTTGAAACCCCATCATCAGACTAGTGTTTGGATGGTGTAATGCCAAGTAATGTAACGTAATGTATTCAGTCAGTGTCCACAGTTTTGACTGGTACTGTACATCTACATATTTTCACAGCTTTTACATTACCAAACATAAACTTACAGTATGTTTCAGTCTTTCAACTCTTGATGAGAGATGGTTGATTGCTAGATGTGCTTCTACGACACACTTGAAGACATTTTGCCCAGATGACAGACTTTAGCATGGGCTAGATCATTAGACTGACTCTAGCCCACTCCTGCCAATAGATACATGCTTATATGCTCCAAAGAGTGTGATTCCATTGGTAGTGCTTCTCTGTAAGGACTAGTCAGACTGTATATGCGCATCTATGTCAGCAATGAGTGCAACTTAAAGTAGTAAACAAATGGTGATTTGGACTAGGATAGGAGTTAGCTAATGTTGCTTTAACACCCACCTCTTTCATCACATTATCTTGCAATGAGGAGGTGCAATCTGGTGTCCACCACAGCGCAGTAGGGCTTAGATGGGGTCTGTAATACTCTGAGGCATACAAGTGCTCTTCTACTTGTGTGCCAGGTGAAAATAGGGCCATGGCCATTCACAGATGGGGCTCTGAAGTGGTACCAGAGCAATGACCGCTAACCCTTCATTTTCTGAACATCTACCGTGGATGTTACACTCAGTTTAACATCCCGGCTGGTTGGGGTGAGTTTCATCCAATTTCGTGACCACAGCCGTCTCTCACTGCTGTTTTTATCTGTGGCTTAAATGCCAGCTTGTCCACCATATCGTCCCCTAAATGAGCTTTCTGTGCTGCAGAACCATGGCAGTTCTAGTCTGCTGCCTCTGTCTACCTGAGAGCAGTGGCAGCACAATGGGTAAAATTGCTCTCCCACCCACCTTTCGGCCCAGCTTCATCCTCCTGCGGTGGGACATACACAGCCCTGTAATTTTGTCTCTCAGGCATAAAATGGGTGTACATCTGTAGAGCTGTGTATCTATCAGGGAGAAGCCCCAAGCATATTTTTATTCAAATTATATCAAAGAATTATGCAATGTGACATGATTTCCACCCGTTTGCAACACCAAGCTGCCCTCAGCTTTCACCTTTGGGGGATGCAACTTTACTTTTGATTAATTAGCTGTTTCCACTTTTAAAAAAACCCCTTGCTCAGCATTATGCGTCAACACTCTTCAGATTTTCTCTTCTATAAAGATGAGACGGAAATCAGATAAGCAGTTTACATCATTCCTGTGCTGAAAGGGACACTGCAAAAAGTGTGTATGTGACCTGCATAATTTTAGCACATCTATGCTAGCGGGGACCTCTACCCCAAAATGGACCAAGTGGCAATTAAGCACAGTGACATAGTGACACTGAGCAGCGGTCTTGCAATGTATTTGGCAACTGACCTAGCTGCACTTCACTCAAAAATCTGTGGAGTAGCTTTAGAGAATGCGTGTAAAACCCCATTTTTAAAGTACTGAAAACTGTAGAAAACGGAATTGTTGTCAAAATGTGAAAATAATATAAAAGTGTATATTTACTGATGCAACCCAATCACACAGAAATGAAATGATTTGAACAGAGAATAATTCAAAGCTACCAGCAGCATTATGTTACCTGAACCTACACCTCAACCTAATCTTAAACCTAACCTAACCCTTAATCTAACCCTTCCCTAAAAGTTAACCTGTAAATCATCAAAATGTTACGAATTTCCTGGAATTCGTAACACCCTGGGCACGTTTGCTCACTGCCCCCTAGTGTTTGAATTCACTAGTGTGTATGTGTGTGTATCACTGCATGTGGAGGGGTGAAATGCAGAGGACAAAGTCCCCTCTGTGCAAAACACAATGGGTCTATGAGCACCTTTACCTTCACTGTACAACCAGTGTTGTATTAGTGTTGTATTACAGTTGTATTAGTCCTGCCAAAGATTCTTTATTAATATTTACTTCTTTAAGTCAGAGTGTAAATATGAATATGAATATTAGTTTTGATGTTTTGCTTACATGTCTTAATAGCTTGTGTAAGTGATCAGAAAAGTAAGAATTTCATTGTACAGTGTAGAATAACATTCCATTTAAAATATTGAATCTTGAATCTTGTCCTGCTCTGAGAAGCTGCTGTTCACCCACTCCAGAGACAGTGTTTACTACATGGCCAGGCCAGGGGGGATCTCTTGGTCAAGGCCTTTGGCTTTGCACGTTTTAGTTCAGTTAACTCAAACTCTGGTTAATTTTCACTCTTGGTGTGATTAGTTTAAGCAGGTGTGATAACAGTAACTGCACTTGGATGTGAACCTAAACAACTGCCCCAAGACCCTTGAGAGGAGGGGGTCTCAGTTCAGTTCCAAATGAACTCTGGAGCAGTTTGTTAGTGGTGAGGATGTGATTCAACCTTGGTCCAACCCAACTATTAGATGTAATCTGCAGGTTTGAGCTAAACAGCTCGTAATCTGGTATATTGTCCAGATGTTCACTACAGCTCTGAACAGATGCCATCTCTACTGCTGCTCCATGTACTGCTGCATTGGTCTGAAACACAGCACCTTCTTCCAGCATGTTCTTTCTTGCTCCTGTCTTAGACTGGTCTGTCCAATCAGCTGAGAGAAATTGTCACATGGTTTGTTGTGATGCATTTTGGCACACTTACACTTGTGGGAAAACCACCAAATCCTTTGAGTTTACAAAATCGTTAACTGATTCAGGCAAAGTAAACAATCTATGATAAATCTATATAAATCTAAATTATTACAGTTTCATCAAAAAAGAAATGTGAATGAAAAGAGAAAATGATCCCCCCTTTCTAGTTTGTATCATTTTAATCACTTTACTTGAGTATTGTTAAACTTGAATCCTTGTTCTACCTGAAAGACCCCAGAGACAATCTGAGAGATTAAATAATTGTAAATTAACCTTTAGAACCCAAGATAGAACCTAAGGCCAGTTTATGGGATGTCTTCACAATTTCACATTATTCACACATGCCAGATATTGTAATTTTCAGAACCTAGGCTACTCCAATTTGTCTTCATTTGAGATGTAAAAATGAAGAAAATGTAAATATTTGTACAAATTTGGCCATGTTTTGTCATATCTCACACATCCTGTTGGAAATTGATCATCAGAGTGATGTTTGAGCTGAAAATGAAAGTATTTGGATTTTAATTATTTGCAATGACAAGAATTGACAAGGCTATTTATAATAATCAGTTCTTTGAAATACTTAATAGTGCTGCAAAAAAACAACAAAACAACAGGTAACAGATAACACCATCCCTGAATGTTCTTTACTATAATAATAATAATAATAATAATAATAATAATAATAATAATAATAATAATAATAATAACAACAATAATAATAATAATAATAATAATTATTATTATTATTATTTAATATCATTATTATTATTATTATTATTATTATTGTTGTTGTTGTTGTTGTTGTTGTTGTTGTTGTTGTTGTTATTTATAGATGTATAAATATTATGTTTTCTCAGGACTTTTCTTCTGAAATCTGAACACTTAATTTAGTTTGAAATGAGTGAATTTTTTGACAATTTGACAGTTCATCACACAATGATGAGACTGCAGTTAGATTGGGTAAGACTTGCAGTTTTTTGTATCGTGTCTGTAGGTTACCCTGATTCTGAAACATGAACCATGGAAAAGTGTGTTTCTAAGGGTTATAGTCTTTAGTGAAGGCCCTCTGCTGTTGGCCCAGGTCTTGTAACATCTGGATTCAGTTCCTCAGACTTTAGAAGCAGTGGGGAAAAAGGATGGGAAAGGTGAGAAAGGTGCCTCTCAAACCTGCAGAACAGATGTGTAAGTATCATACATTTTAAAGACAGGTGGAAGCTGGTGATTGGTCAGAATATTAAGACACATAGCACTATGTCTCCTGGGAGAGATTGGTCTCTCCATCACACCCTCCAAAAGAGTGTATAGTTAAAAATTACATTTTAAATGTCATATTTTCAAACGCTGTGCACTTTTGATTTTTATTCAAGCGTAGCACTAATTACTGAATGTCCCATGCTGAAGGCACCTCACCCCACCATCACCCTGTGTCCTCTCATTAATGTGGTCATAGCACTCCACTTATCAAGGGGAGTCTATCCTTCTATCTCAAAGTAGAAACTGTCTGATCTCCCGCTTAGTCCTTAGAGATTCAGAAGTTCAAACTCGCAAGCTTTCACTTAAGTATAGTGTACTTTTAACACCTCTGCATTTGGATTGTGCAATTTTTATGCAGCACATATAAAGTGAAATGGACATGAAGAATCCCAAGTAACATTCACAGATAGTTAGCATTCCAGGGCATGACCATATGCCACTTGTTTATGAATTTCACAACTCATCACATAGGGAGCCTGTTTTTGTGCATGATGTGCATTTATCTTGATCTCTGCATAAGCATCTTCCTCCCACAAGATCGCAGGCTTCTCTTTAGGGAACCGTGAGAATATGCATTGGATGCAATTGGTGCCCACTTTGAGCTTCAACCATTAGGGGGTCTTTAAAAGCTGTCATGTGCTCTCTCCACGGGTTACTCTCACCTAGACTTTCCACAATCCTGCCTCTTGCTGCTGCTTTCACCGCTCAAGAATAATAAGCAGCGAGTGGTTTCTACTGGCACTGTCTGTCTATAGAGGCATACTGTATGCAGTGCTGAAAATTCTACATAATCACATGATGTTTCATAATGGGGTGTCGGTTATGGAAATTCTAACACCAACTGCACACACACTGCGTGAAGTCCCTGGTAGGAGAGGTGGATTACATTAGGCTGAAATTGTCTTTGGAGCTCTTGGCGAGGAAGTCCTGGTCTATAATGAGTCTATTTTTAGTCAAACCTGCTCCAGTAATGGGGTGGATTAGGGAAGGAAATCTGTTATTAAAGGCCTAGCCTGCCTTGAAAAGCATTGAGATGGAAAAAGTGGTGAAATGTATTTGGTTGGACAAACTGGACAAAATGAGTGGACTTAAAACACAGTGTGTGAGTAATAAAAAAAACACATTAAAAACCTGTCTTGAATTAACATCAGGCAAAAGAAATACATTCCATTTATATAATTGGTCGAAACATTAAAAAAAAACCTCCATTATATAAGCAAGAAACCCAAAAACAGGTAATTTACAGCCCTTTTAATCCATTAGAATTAAATTGACCATTAAGAGTTAACAGATGTGAGTGTAAATGAGCTTTGTCTGGACGGGGCTAAACTGCTTTGGGATAAATTATTGAATATATGTAAATGTGTTGTTTTTTTTGTGACCACAATAATTGAACATTCAGATGTCCCGTCAAATTAATACAACCAGCTACATTAAGTTGCATCCATATACAGACTCCATTAAATAGACTGGAGAGTGAACAGACCCTTTTGAAATTAGGTAGAAAAGTGTTAACATATTACACGAATCACTTCCACAATAATGAAAAGTGAGGAATGTTTATTTGCCACGATATGAGACCTTCAAGGAAACCACTTGTCATGACATCCAAAGAGCTGACCAATGACCATCATACAAACAAAGACCTCAAGAACATTTAATAATTAAATAATAATTAAAAATAAATCTAGTTCACCATTAAGCCCCTGTTTACCTTTCAGTGGAAGATTAGGGTTATATATATATATTGAGTAAAACATGGGAAAACAACAACAACAACAACAAAAAGATGTTGATTTGCATATTACTGCCAGACACAATATGTGTCCAAATGTTTGTGGACACCCCTTCTAATTAGGGATTGCACCCATTGCTTACAAAGATGTGCAAATGCGCACACACAGATTGTCTAGTCCATGTAGAGAAGTACTGCCAATAGAATAGGTCTCTCTAGAGCAGATAAACACTGTCAATCATAGGCTAAAGGGGTATAAAGCCTCCCCCACCCCCCAGTACTTCCATGTAGAGAAGTATTGCCAATAGAATAGGACCCTCTAGAGCAGATAAACACTGTCAATCATAGGCTAAAGGGGTACAGGCTAAAGGGGTATAAAGCCCCCCCCCCAGCACTCAGCTCTGGAGCAATTGAACTGTGTTCATTGGAATGATGGAGCTCTATTCATTTTTTTACATTAGTTTAGGATGAGATAGGGTGGTGACCATTGAGCATACTGACCTTGTTAATGCTTCTTTTGTTGAATGCAGTCAAATCCTTGAAGCAATAGTCCAAAACCTCTGATCCAAAACCTTCCCAGCCTGTAGAGACAATTGATCCAACAGAAACAGGATAAACTCATTTTTTAATAGCTTTGATTTTGGAAACAATTATTGAGCATGCGTCCCAATACTTTTGTCCAATCTTTTTTTTTTATTTATTTTTTTTTTTTTTATCAATCTAACTACCAAGAGATTTGACCAGTGTAAGTGAAAAGTGATGTGGTAAAATATTATCAAAACCAATCCAAATGCTAGTTGACCAGCTGAAACTGGGGTCTTAAAGCGAGGAAACTCCTGGACTGACTTTGGGTACCGCTGTTCTCACAAAGCGTCTGATGAAAGACTTATTTAGGGAACTAAAAGTGGTTGTGCTATGGCACCATGCAGACAACCCTTCTGGCACCTTTATATTCATGAACAGAATGCCATTACTAAGGACTAAGGGCTTATGCTTATTTAAGATATGACTTGAAAGTAATCTGAATGTATAAATTCCACACACAAAGGTTACAATCCAAAGTCAGGAGCAAAAAGCTGGCTATGGCAGTGAGCTTAGACCCGGCCCTTAAGAGAAATGGTCAATGGTAGGACTATATCCCTTCATGTCATAATATCTGCGAATGTCATACAATGGAGTCTTATGCTGATCCCTCATGCAATCCAGCTTGAGCCCTCCAAGCAGTCTCCTCAAGAATAGAGAGGCCATTTGGGTGCCATTGTCGTGGGAGTGTGGCCTAGGCCCGCCGAATAAAAAGCTCTTTTCCTAAATGTGTGTGAAATGCGATAAACCTCTGAAGATGAGGTGACGATCCTTGAAGGTTAAACACACCATAGAGTCACAGAGAACTACCAAACCTTCTCTGTCTCATGAGTCAGCAACTACTCTCTGTTCACAACTATCCCCCATTTTACTCTTTATTCTCTCTCTCCTATACTCTTTCCTCTCTCTCTCTCTCTCTCTCTCTCTCTCTCTCTCTCTCTCTCTCTCTCTCTTCTGCCGTGTTCTCTTTTTTTCATTCTGCTGAAGGCTGCATGGTCGATCAATTCTCAAGGCACAGGAGGGCCATTAATTCCCCATGGCCTAGTGAAAGGACACATCATTCATCCGTCAGCGTGAGGAGTGGAATTGATGTTTTTACAGTCTCTGATCACTTTGCTAACTTTGCTAAAAAGAAAATGTCCCAGCAGGACACCTCTACATTTTATGCCCAATTTTGAGAGCACTTGGACTGCTGGGAAAGTCTCACCTAATGCACTGGAGGGAACCCTTTCTCTCCTCACAATGGGGAAAACGAGTTAATCTGGGGCGAGGCAGGCTGAGAGTTATTTTCTTACTGATTTTGCCACTATTTATGATGCCTGTGAAACATTTCTTTGCTTGTGCATTTTCCGCAAAATGAGAGATTTATCAGTTTTATCTCTTGCATTGATCCAAACTAATGGAGGGAGTGGGAGGAGGGCAGAAAAAGGACAGCAGGTGTATGTGCTTGTAGAGTTTCAGAACAGAAATGTCCTACATATGTAACCAAACGTGACAAACAAAAGAAAATCATTGTAATAGTAGAAGTAATTTTCTGCAGAATGAAAGTATTACGAGAATCAAAGTAATTTGGCAATCAAATATAAAGAAAAGCACTTTAAATAAAGTTTGTTTTTACAGCTTGGATGTAAAACTGTCAGATAACAAGGGTACCATTCAGGTAAATGTTAGAAATGAAAGCCCAGCAAAAGTACTACCAGGAGACTCTAAGACAAGAACTTGTAGCAGTTTGAAAAGAGGTGGTGGCCGGCTTCACATGTATCGGAGGAGGCATGTGCTTGTCTTCACCCTCCTAGTGTTGGGAGCATCCATTGTAATAGGGAGAGAGTCTGAAAGAAGTTGGATGTCTGACACTTTCAAATTGGCTAAACGCAGTGCAGGCACTCATCAGCATCCAAATGCTGGAATGTTTTAAAGAAAATTGTTTCTGTGACCATCACAATGACCTGTGTCTGTGTGATTTCTCCTTGTAGCTGCACAGGGTCAAATATGCTTGTCATAACCAATGGTGTGAGATCAGTGTTATTTAAATAGGCAGTGTGGAAACCTGGTCAGTGTTCTCTTGTCTGCATTACTGGAAGGCTCCAGTAATATGCGTAGCCATAGGCAAGTATGAGAACAGCTATGTTCGCGACTCAGCTCCACCCTTGTCTTACATGTATGTCAGAATCCACAAGGGTCCAAATATTAAAAGACCCAAGCTGACGACGGATCCTACTCTAAAGGCTTTTACTTCAGATTGTGTTGTGTATGTCCTTAAGGAGCGATTCACTTTTCAAAAGCCCAGAGTCAAGTCAAGACAAAGTGTAGGCAATTTGGCTTACAACTGTCACCGCAATAGACTATGATATGATTATGTTCTCAGACTAAAGGTATTGAAGCTGTACCCTTCATCTTCAAAGGCCCGAATACAATTCTCCCCAAACTCTTATTTGTTTTGGTTTAGGCCGTTCACACTATCTTTAAATATGACCCATATCACACATCATTTGAACAATTACTGCTCCTCAGCTGATGTAAATTCATATGATGTGCTCCACTCCCCGAGGATTTAGTTTCATCTTTGCAAACATCACAGGAGCTATCAAGGAGTTCCAGTGGCTGACAGCTGGGCTTACCACCAAGAATGTGTTCCTGCTCGCTGTCCTGGATATGGACTGGATTTCAATGGCACATACGAAAGTGGATCAAATGGGAAATGAAATGAAAATATCAGGTTCCGTGTGTTCACACTTCTGCAGGAAAAACACATTTATGACACAGATTGAATTTGTACTACTGTGTGAGTGTTGCATATGTGTGATTGCTTTGAGGTTAAACATAGCTAAAATTAAATCATCTTCTCATTCCTTGTTTCTTAAATAGTTCAACCTGCTTTTGTTGGAGTAACTATCTCTACTGTGTAGGGAAGAAATTCTACCTCGGAATCTTCCTATTAGGATTTGAATGAATTCAACAAAAGCATTATTAAGGTCTGGATTTTGGATGATCACCACCCCACCTCATTCCCAACACCCCAGCTCTGGATGCACTGGTTGGAGCACCATCAGTTTCACTGCTCCACAGCTCAGTGTCGGGGGGCTTTACATCCAGACATTAGGCATTCTGTTGACAATGCTCCTCTACTGGGACTGTATGTGTCAGCAATGGGCCCAACTTAAAGTAGCTTTGCTAGTGCATTTATTAGAAGGGGTGTCCACAAACATTTGACCACTGGACAGTGAACATGAGTGTGAGTAACCTTGAAATTGGCAAACAAGCTTTACATCAAACGATTGTTTTTAGACATAGTGAAGGTTTTCACATCTGAGTGGAAAGTATTTGCTTACAGGGTAAAATGCATGTGTATGTGTGAGTGTGGATGTTGGTGTGTGTGTGTGTGTGTGTGTGTGTGTGTGTGTGTG
This sequence comes from Acestrorhynchus altus, assembly GCA_034509495.1. NCBI lineage: Eukaryota > Metazoa > Chordata > Actinopteri > Characiformes > Acestrorhynchidae > Acestrorhynchus > Acestrorhynchus altus. Next base: position 8,398,748 of record CM067519.1, on the reverse strand, counting down.
TGTGTGTGTGTGTGTGTGTGTGTGTGTGTGTGTGTGTTTGTGTGTGTGTGTGTGTGTGTGAGGCTCCTTCAGAGAGGACACTGCAAATCCTCAGCTGCTTTCTGCTGAGTGTGTGAGAGCCCAGAAGAAGATAATTGGCTTGATGTGATGAAAGAAGCTGACGTAATCATTGAACAAAAAGGGTTATGTTCCTGGATTGACCAGACAAGCTGACCAGGTGACACCTTCTTGGAGGGGAAAAGCATAATGTTTGATCAAATCAATGCTGTCCTTTCCAGTTTAACTCTTATAGGTTTATACCAATGCTACACTGCAGTATATATATATATATATATATATATATATATATATATATATATATAGTGAAGGGAGGTTTATAATAACATTATCTCTATATAGGGGCACATGTCAAGGTGTGGGACATATTTCAAAGCAAATGAACTCAAAGTTCTTGACGTTGATGTGATAGGCAAGCGTAAGAATTTGAACAACTTTGAAAAGAACCAAATTGTGACGTCTAGATGACTGGGTCAGTGCATCTCCAAAACCGTGGGTGCTCCTGGGTGCTTCTGGTATGCACTGGTCAGGACAACAAAAGTATACCAAGGAAGGACAAATGGTGAGTCAGTAACAGGGTCATAGGTGCCCAAAGCTCACTAATGTGCACAGGGAGCAAAGAGTAGTTTGTCTGGTCCAATACCACAGAAAAGTGTTGAAAATGAACTGTATTTAACTTTTAATGAATTTTAATGCAGAATCTGTATTTCATGTTTTTGGACATATTGTTTTGTTCATTTATCGTGAAATATTGTCAATATTTCTCTGAGGTGCAGCCATATGGAAGTGGAAAGTAATGTTATTTGTGCAACAGATTAATGATTGGCTGTAAGTGTACAGCTGGTTAGTATTAGTCCAGTAGCTGTATATGAATCATTCAATCTGTCAGGTTTATTTAGGCGGCCAAATAGGTTGTGTTAACAAAATAAGTGAGGATAGCTCTCGACATTAACTGAATTTAGTGACTAGTGATATTTTTTCAAATAACATCATAAAAAAAAAACATTGGAAAGCTAACCAGCTGATCTACCATGTGGGCAATAGAAATGCTGGTGCATTTCATTATGTCAAAGATAGCAAAATCTGCTACAATGATAGCCTGGGATATCCTACCTGTTCAGTGAGAAACAAACACTTTTAAACCCTTTTAGGTCACAGAGATCTGACCTCTGGCTAGTGTTTATACTAGTTTTAGAACTAGTTTCATGCTCTCCTTTGGCTTGCCTGCTCTCTTCACTTGTAATTCTATGTTTATTTGGTTTAAAATTGAGTCGATGAAAATGAAGTTCTGATATCGTCATGTTGATAATAGCTTGTACTGCTATTCTGTTTATATCAGGGCCAATAGCAGTTCAAGGTTTGTTAAGGTAAACAGCGGTTGCTGGATCCTCTTTCAGTGGTGTTGCCTGTGACAGGAATTTGTAAAGATATGTGACTAGACTACTGCCAGTTTTTTAGGGTTAATATATAGTATATGAGACATAGCAGGAATGGTCAAGCCAGCACATTTATAACAGGCATTAGATTATTTTCTTTCCTCCCAACTCAAGAATGAAACTGCTTTTATTAAAAAAAAAAAAAAGAAATCTTAATGATTGCCACTTTAAAGCATCCATATTTCACATATCTCTTGCATTTCATTTTCTCCCTGAGGTCCACTACCAATGTGTGGGTGTACTGTACCAAAACACTCATTATTCATTTTTACATTGTTATTTTCAAACCTCTCTTTATTCCTTAGAATTTAATAGTCTGTCTTTTTCTGTCAATGTGCTGTCAGAACGGTATTGTAAATAAGTTCTATTCTGATTGGCTGAATCACCTTTCGAAATGTGGGTAACCTCTACACCTCTAGATCAAAGTCTTTAATAAGATGATTTTAGTTTTACCCAGTATACCCAAATACCCACCAGATCTCTTTTTCATAGCTCTCAGACATGTCTTATTTGATCTCATTTCTATTCTTGCAAGAACCAGGCTGTGTATAGAAGAAAATGGCCCACAAGCAAGGTCAAGACGGATTAATCTGCGAATAGCAGAATGTAAACACAAGACGTTCTCACAAACCACAAGTAGGACTGGCTCTATCCATCACAAAGCTCTCCTAAGTCCTGCACCTGCACACCTAATCGCCATTAGTGGGGGGCTGAGGATCTAAATGTTTAATGGCACATTAGAGTCCCAGAGTGGACGGATGTGCTGAGGAAGGCACTTTCGCCTGAGGCCAGCTCAAAGGGAGTGAGTCAGGGTCGGAGAATCTGAACTTGAGGAGAGTTTGCTTTACAAGTCAATATTAGTTCCACTGTTGTCTTGCCCTTTTTGACTGCTGTCACTTTTTGGATCCTGTTGGCCTTTCTCGTCTCTATTTGCAATTGGGGGGGGGCAACTACTGACACAGTACAGTGGTCACCAATTCACTTATTTTTGGTGTGGATAGAAAGCCTGTATTTGTTATGCTAACGTGCCATCAAGCTTGTCCTTAATGCTTGATTTAGACTGTGCAGTTATGGGCCATCAAGAATTCTCAAAAAAAGAGTATTTCTAATAAATGTCAGAAAGCAGTTATGCAGTATTGGGAATAGGTGTAATTCTAAAATAAATCCATATATGGACTCCTTTCAAAGAATGGCATAAAAAAGCATGACTATTCTTGAGAAGTTCTTCACGAATCGTTGTTTAGTACAATGACAATAAAGACATTAAATTCAATTCACTTTCAAGGGGTTCCTCTTGAGCTCTCTTTAAACATTGCCAATGCAGTGCTTTGCAAGAGATTCAGGGAGACAGTGTCAGTGGGGAGTCCATCCTGAGATTACAGCAGAGAAATATTGAAGCCCTGACCTCCATGTGATCTCCTTTTTATGCTGTTCTAATAACACCGGGGGAACATGAGAGCTCTAAAATGAAATTCATTCATTCTTACACAGCTCTGAAACAAAGGCCCAAGAGTTGCAGCATTGACCTTTAAGATTTGAGTATAAATGTGTTATGCCTCAGCCATAAAAAAGGAATTTGACTCTCAGGCATCTTCCGACAGCCAGGAAAGCAGTTATGTGAAGTAACTGAATGTTTTCAGTGCATTTTATTTATGGTGTAGGTCAACCTGTAGCGTGCGAGCATACCAGCTTACAGGGTGCCACATAGCAGGCTGTGGTGCAAATGAAACTACAGATGCAGTGTTTTGACTGATCGTCAACATTAGTGTTAATGATCTATGTTTAGCACTGTGTGGTTGCTGCAGGCTATGCAATCTAGCACGTTGATGGAGCTGTACCTGTGGCCCGGGGTCTATTTCCCCACAGCACAAAGGATTGAAGAAGTGGAGCACCTGCAGTTAAAAAGGGCCTGCAGGCCACGGATCATTGTGTGGCTAATTAAGGGACAGACAGTGGCTATGGCAAAGCCAGAGGCTAAGAGGACATCCCTGGTGTACTCAAATCCTCCGCACATTTACCCTAAAATACTAATGAACTTGACTGGAAGCTCATACAAACATGATACAGTGAATAAACACTCATTAGTAAGAAAGACAGCACCCAGCAGGGCTGTAAATATACTACATGGACAAAGGTATTTGGACAATTCTTAATCACTGACTCGTGTGATTAAGTGTATAGAAGTGTATAGAATCAAATACCTTGCAATGCAGTTTGCCCCGCCCTGAAAGAATGGGTCATTCTGAAGCACTCACTAAATTCCAGTGTGGTATTGTAATATGATGCCACGGTTGCAACAAGTCAAAATTTCTTCCCTCCTTGATATCCTTAGATTAACTGTATGTATAGTTAAAAAGTGGAACCATTTAGGAACCACAGCCATATAAAGTTACAGAATGGGCTCGCGGTATACTAAGGCACATCGTGCATAAAAGTCTAACGCTCTACTGGCTCAACCCTCCATAACAGTTTCAAACCCACTGTTATAGCTGCAGAAGGATGTGCAACTTCATATTAATGTCCATGGACTTAGAATGGGACAATAAAAGCTCCTGGGTAAGCTGTGAAGTTTTAAAGTTGTGGTACAATTGCACTTATTATTCCTATTTACAAAACTGCGGTGAGCTGCGATGTTTACAATAAATCAAGAGTGCATTGTGGAACATTATAGTCCCCCCAAAATTACATTCAGATTCCACTTTAAGATTTGGAAACTCAAACTGGAAAGAACGATTCATTTTGGTCACAGCCTTGGTGTAAGGTAGTATAAGATGTAATGTGTAGGTGTCCCAATACTTTTGTCCACACAGCGTATATATATTCAGTTATTATAGTCATTTAGGACATTATCATTTTGATTTACTTTTCACAGAGCACAGGGTATATTCTTGAGTTTGTTATCAATAGGACCTGACCAAACTGGTCAAATTTAAAGTTGCATTTGTCAGCATTGCCAAAAGTCCCACCAATAATGTTCATAAATATCTATTTACACATTTTATAAGAACATTACTGAACATTCGAGAGTTTCAAACAAGCAGATATTCTGTGATGTATTAAGAAGTTGCTTGTTTGGAGAAATTTAACTGCTTGCATTTAGCAATGATATCTTGTAAAAATCTTATCAAGCACTGTTTCAAAGGGCAAATCTAGAATTTCTCTTGTATTTTATTTTCCCATGTGGTCCTCGTATGACATTTACATAGTTTTACATAACAAAAACCCTCAGAATTCATTTTTTGTGATTTTTTCAGACATCCAAACCTTTATTATTTAGGCTGGTTGTTACAGTGCTATAACACTGAAGTATGCAAACAACCTCCTTTATGATTGGCTGTCCCATTTTATTTACGGTGTGAATGTGCTGTAATTTTTTTTACAGCACAATTTCCATTTCAGGGTTGCGTGGACTAGGGAGTGACCCATACAAGCATGGGAATTATTGATCACAGGGTTGTGGGTTCGATATTCACATCCAAAAATCTGCTGCTGTTTAACCCTTGAGCAAGCTTCTTAACCCTTTCTCTTCCTGAGGTGCTGTCGCATAGATGTCCCAGCACTTTCTTCCGTGGTTTCCAATATTTGAGAAGAACAATTTTGTTATTTAATGGCATTATTTTTTAGAATCCTAGACTTCTTGTATGGGATATTTATGATATGAGATATAATGTAATTTTCAGGAAATCCTAGGCTACTCTGATTTGTCTTCATTTGAGATGAAAATATTTGTATGAATTTAAATATTTGTATGAATTTGACCATGTTTTGCACATACAAGAGTTATTTGTAATGATTAGATTGACAAGGATAGTTATAATAATAGGTAATTCAAACAAAATAAATACAACCTGAATGTTCTGCTAATTTTGAAGCTCAGGTGAATAAATTAAGTGAAACTGTTATATTTAACTTAAAAGAACAAAGCTCATAGTGGCTCAGTGGACTATGGTGCTAGCACTGTGGCCTAAGGACTATGAGTTCAAATGTTCAGATGCTCTTTCTGAGTGGCTAGATGATGTTCCCATTTGATGGCCACTCCCACTGTGATTCTGTCTGGCACAGGCATCTGTTGGCTGATGTATCAGAGCTGGGGATCTGGCTATCCAGTCCCACTGCATTGGCGGCAGTTTGGTTTTCACATTGGCTGACTTTACATGTGCTTGTCCTCACTCTCCTAGTGACAGGAGCACTGCAAAGTAATGGGGAATCCAAGTGAGGGGGCAGGTTAATTGGTACTCCTCAAACAAGTTCATAAAAAGTAGAAATGTTCTCCATGATTGTATTTGTTCCCTTAAGACTATATAAATTGTATGAATAGAATGTTTTAGCTCTATAAAACTGGCAATGCTCTTTAACAATTTTTACTGTGGGCCTGGTAAATTTGAAATCCATGAACAGACCGCCAGCAGAATACCATAGAAAAGCCACTCCCTTCTCAAACTCTAAATTATTAGTATGGGAAACCCTCTAGACATGAATATTTCTCAAGTGTCTAGAATATGAATTTAATATTGTAGTCTAGAATATTCAGTCCTTTTCAGAAAGTATTCTCACTACTGCACTGGAATGAGGCAACAACAGTCAACCTTTCCATTTAAATGTGGTATTTATAAATTTTGTATTACTTTATGCATAGTCTATCTATCTATCTATCTATCTATCTATCTATCTATCTATCTATCTATACCTAATCCATATTTCATTTGTCTGCTGCTTACAGAAGTACATTGCTTGTATAGTCATTGACCTTTCCATCTTTCTGCTTTAAATGCATCGTTCCCGGGTTTCCAAACATTATACTTCCTTAATGAACTCTGATCACAGCCATCGCTAATATGTCACACTTCTTTTCTTCCTCCAGACCCAGATGAAATGAGATAGAGAAGTAAACGGATAATAATAGCAGTCTTAATACTGTGGCAATTTCTACAGAGGATTTCGTACAGGTCTTGATGAACCTGCGGTGTTGCCATGGCAATACATACCCCCTGTGGTTAAACACACTCACTCACTTACGCATTCACTCACACATTCGGAGAGAAGGATGGAAAGACAGAGTGAGAGAGAGAGAGAGAGAGAGAGAGAGAGAGAGAGAGAGAGAGAGAGAGAGAGAGAATGGGAGCAGAGATAGTTTTTTGGGCAGCAGCAGCAGCAGGGGTAAAGTCTGCTCTCAAAGTCAGCCAGAGACTGAAAGGAGGTGAAAATTGATGCTCTTATCTCTTGTTGAGCTTGAACTGGGCATACAGATTAAAAATGGCCTGTGAGGAGCTCACATCAGTGTTCTAATCACACATAAACATAAACCTTACAGTCTGTTTATAGTTGTACTTTTTTTTTTTGGCCAACATATGCTTTTTTTAATGAATGGAACAAACATAATTGCATCTGAGCTCTCAATGTTTGACTTTTCCAAAAGAACTGGGCCTGTTCTTTCATATGGTAAAGCAGCAGCTAAATCAGAGAACAAAAATCTAAACTTATGCTGTAATTCTATTTTTTTAAAACCTATTTTAAATAATAAATACAACTTATTAGCACATCTTTTAGTTCGTAATTTAATTTAAAAGGTGTACTGTATGATGTCAGCCTCAACAGAATTCTCAAGAAAAGCTGAAACTTGGGAGAGCTTCACAAGGAGTGAACTGAAGAGCACATGGGGTGAAATAATTTCACTGGAGCTTCTGCATGATTTTAGACCCGCCTAAATGTGTCATGTCAGTCATTTGTTCCAGCGTCAGTCAAGATTCTGGACTTATTTCACCTCCTGTTAAACTAACTGTAAAAATAGCCTCAGGTTATATTAATCCCTTGCAAATCGATGCGTGAACGTATTCCCTCATATCCACCGTAAAAGGAATTTTGCCGCATTTATCAGTACTGAAATGCTTTTAGGCATTAAGTTTCATCGTCTATGGCACAGGAATTTCTCTACAAGCTATGATGAACAGAACCAGCACTGTGAAAGAAGTATGTGGTAGACTTGAATGAATATGAATTCATGCAATTTTTGGTATTGTGAGCCCAGAGCTGCAATGTACGATATAATATTCTAAGACTGGGAACCAGTGAGTGTTTGGAAAATAGTCACTTAATAGTAATGCCCTACGTGAATTTCTGGGTAAAAATCAAATTCAGTAAAAATATAAGAAATGGGCCATAGAGACAGTAAGAAATGTGTGTGTGAGACACACAGAAAGAGGGAGATAATGGTGGGATGGGAAGTGAAATGAAAGGTTCACTATGGGTTGTGTCAGTCAAAAATAAATAGGGTGACAACCCAGCAGCTGAAGGCAGACTGGCCTGTGTCACTGGTGGCAGCACGTCTTGAGAGGCACCGTCTCATTATCTCTTTAGATTTCAGAGTGAGGGCTTCTATCTTCATCTAAGCTGTCCATCTCCTTCTGACCTTCTGCACTGCTCCTGTTCCCGCACAGGGCTGCACTCGCTGCCCCTGGGCACTTCTCTAGTCCCCTCAAGGCCAAGCCCCTGTGTATGAATGGAGTCACCGTGAGCAAACTAAACTATGCTAGTCAATTATGTCGTTCAAGATTCTGTAATTCGCCCTGGCTTCGGCTGTAGAACACGTTTCACACTTTCACGAGCGCTCTCTAGTTAAAAGATGTTTGTGTTGACAAGCTCCAGCTGACGTGTAGCGATCACTCGCCATTCATTAGGCACTGCTGTGAAATGTGTGATGATGTTTCAACAGTAATAGTGCACTGTTTGTCAAAGCTGTTTGCACGAGGATTTGTGGGACCTGATACATGTCAGAATGGCTAGAAGTCTCAGTTTTCACCAGTGATAATAAACATGGTTTATTCATTGTCATTTGTGAATTGTAAAGTCACAATAATCTTTATGTATATAGAGTTTATGTTGTATATAGTTCGGTAATTATAAAGTAACCAAATGTGTTCTGTTTTTTAAATCGAACTCTGGTTCGTTTTCACACTTGTTGCTGTTTGTTTGGGCAGATTTACAAACAGTCGCACTCTGATGCGGACCAATACAACAGCACAAAGCCCTGTAGAGGAGGTGGTCTCGGGCTGGTCCCAAACAAACTCTGGAGCGGTTGTGGTGAGAACAGGATTGGACTTCGATTCCACCCAACTATTGAGTATATTCTGCACGTTTGAGCTAAATGGGTCTATAGGTGTAGTTTAAGTTGGTATTTTGACCAGATAATCACTACAGCTATGAACAGATGCCATCTCTACCTGCTCCATGTTAAACTGCGCTGGTCCAAAACACTTTAGCTATTTTCTTGCTCCTGGCCCAGACAAGTCTAACCAATCACTGGAGAGAACATGCTTACATGGTTTGTTCTATGCATATTGGTGCACTTAGTCTGTTCCTTTTGTGAAAACAATCCAGACCACGTTGGAAAACATGCACAAGTTCACGATATTGTTTACTAATTCAGAGCAAAGCGAGGATGGGAGCTTCTCGTGAATAATCCTAAATGTAGGGCCCTGAGTGACATAGCGGGCTAAGGCGCCACCGCTATGATCCTGGGTTTGCAGGTTTGAATCCAGGTTCATGCTGCTCACCATTGGCAGCCGGGGACCAGAGGGAGAGAAATCGGCTTGGTCTCCCTCAGGGGGTGGGTAGATGGCGCTCTTCCCCACATCACATAAGTGCGCTGCTGGTTGGTGCAGGTGTCTGCTGACCATTGTGTCAGAACCGGGATCTGACATTGTCCTCCAAGCAAGATGGCTGCCTGGCATCGATACAAATGGTGGCAGTTCGAAAAGAGGCGGTAGGTATCCCGTCACATGACTCGGAGGAAACATGTGGACAATTTCTCCCCCTGGCACCGAAAGCAGACACGTGGGGGTTGGGTAATTGGCATGTCTAGCTTAGTAGGGGTGAAAATTGGAAAAAATGATGTAAACATTCATTTATTCTCCTGAATAGGGTCACGGGTGAGCCGGTGCCCAGCTGGCAACTCTGAGCGCAAGGGCGGGAAACAACCCTAGACAGGGCGCTAATCTATCGTAGGGCGCACAGAAACAGACACACACTAAGGGCCACTTTAGAGTCACCAATTCACCTACCATGCATGTCTTTGGACTGTGGGGGAAACCAGAGTACCCGGAGGAAACCCACGCAAACACGGGGAGAACATGCAAACTCCACACAGAAACTTCCCAGGTCGCCCCACCCAGGGATCGAACCCAGATCCTTCTTGCTGTGAGGCAACAGCAAGAAATATCCTATAAATGTTCCAAATGTCTTGGGATGCACTATGGTTATATATGTACTTTTTGTTGCTTGTTGCTTTTCACTTGAGGAACTACAGTCAGATCTCATCTGGTCACATTGGGAACCACCTTGTTCACACACGGTTTAAATGAGCTAATTTAGCTTTGCGGTTCATCCCTTTGAGCTGCATGCCACCAGCATACTGCAGAGGCTGTAAATTTGATTGCTCTCTTCTCCTCCCTGGGCTCCTCTAAGTGCTATTCACCTGGAAACACACATGAGGGCCTGCACACAGGCCCATAAACTTTTACATGCTTCCATCATGAGAGAGCTTCTAACAGTGTTTTATTGATGAGCAGTGTGAGCTGCAGCTTTAATGGCGGGACTGTTTCATGCTTTATGAGATCTTGCCTTCTGTCACATGAGAGAGGACAGGGATAATGCGATTCATCATTCAATATCGGACGCATTCAGCTTCATTTAGACAGGAGTGTTCACGTGACCAAACACTGTCACTGTCTTCCTTCCAGTGGCGTTCATATGTTCGCTCCTCTAAGTGGTGTATGCCACTTTCAAAATGTGCAGTCCGCAAGCCTTTGGCAAACATGGTCAAATCAAAGTCAGTGCAGTGCTTATCCTGGACAGGGTTATGTCCCCTTAAAGTTTAAATGAGAAAGCCCTATCCACGCTGTGTCCCATGGGCATGGAAAATAATTACAGCCGATCGAATGTTCACAGGTCTTTTTGTTTTGTGCGGTGACGACATTAAGTGGATAAATGCCCATGATGTAAGTCAATGTCACTTCATGAGACAGCGTTCCACACTGTTCCCAAGAGAAGTGAGAGCTTTGGCAAGGACAGGGCCTGGGGTGAAGGCATCTTTCCTTGATAATACTGACTATTCCCTTAGGTAGCTGCCGTTTGAAAAGAGAATGATCAGCTTCTACATACCAAAGTTTGCTGCCCTTTAAATCTCTTACACAAAGAAAATATACTGTTTTTTTATTGTATAAATGTCATCAAGATGTTGTGCAAACAAACACCCTTCTTTTAATATATTCTCACAAACGCTGGTGTCATTGCAAATCCACTCTCAACATTGCAAAACATTTCTTGACTGTAGTGTCGTCTGAACATCTGCCATGACATCTCTCAGTTTTCCAAGTGTCTGAGGCGCTGTGACACATTTCTTAGCATATTAGTGCAGTGTTTCCCCCTGTAAATACTTCATGTGCCTGCACTGAGGTGCCCATCCATTATTAATGACCCAGCTTATTCATGCACTTTAATCCTACAAGGCCACTTTGGAAACAAAATATGCCTGGCAGATTGCTGTTTGATCTGCCCCCTTGAAGATGAATCACATTTGGACTAGTTCACATTAGTGAGAGAAGTCAACACATTTTAGCCACTGTGTCAAGCTTCAACAGGGTGGCACATGGTTCGTCATGCTCTAAACAATGCTTCATCAGAGGAAAGCTCAGGAAGACTATATGTCATCAGGGAGATTATATCCGCAGACTCTACTGTGTTGCTGCTGCAACCCTTATATATAAGGCAGGACTGACCTTTTTAATAGATGACATGACAATTTCAAGGAGTTGTTGGACTGTGGAAACAAGGGGACATTCCAGATTTCTTATTTCTAATCTCATTTCTCAATTAAAGGTGTCATAGACTTTGTTTTGGTATGTATTTGCATTGGCATAGTTGACTAATGAGCAATCAGTAAGTGTCATACTGTGAACCTCAAACACTATTGGGTTCTTCTTTAGAAGAAAATACCTAGAAATAATAATTTGGCAGAACTAGAACATGGACCAAAGATTTTGTAGCAGAATTGACTAGGTATTATTTTCAGCCTTAAAATGTACATACACTCAGCCCACTGCTGAGAGCCCTACTGAAATTTGGCAAAACAGTAACACATAACAGTGACTTGAGCAGAATATGGTGTTACTGATACTGGAGAGCATTATGTCACCTCCATTATGTGCACCAGGCATTGTAGCCTTTTAATATTTCTCCTTTTCATCATCCACCCCCACAAAAACAAACTTGACTACCAAACTGGAAATGCACACAACAGAATGGAAAGTCATAACCTTTTTTTAACTGGTAAGACTCGAGAAAATCAGTCACGGGGAAGTGAATGGAGGCATTGACTTAAAGCTAACCTGGCCACAATCTCTTCTTCTTGCTAACAACAAATCACACTGAGACAACAGAACATGAGAATAGCAGCGCTAAACAGTAAGACTAAGCTATAATTACAGTGTTATTACAGTGTTAAAACTATGCTATTATATGTGTATGTTCTTTTCTAGTTAAATAACAGGCCAAATATCAGCATGTTTCATTGTAAAGCAAACAGTTGTACATAGGTTTGTAACATCACATCTGTGTTGTTTGGCCCAACCAAAATTATGAAGTTACTACTTATGCATTAGACACAAAATTATACATTATTCACAGGTTAGCATACAGCTCAAATGCATTATTTTGTACATTGAACTAAAACGAGTTTAAAACAAAATAAATGAATTAAATAAAAAATGCTGTTGTGCTGGTACCACCTTTGTAAAAGAAATGAATCAAATAGTGTAATATACAACTACCAATATTTATGTATAACAAAAAACCTACACAAATTATAGACTAGATGGTTAACCAGTAAAGACCCCATGAGTATCTGTTTTGCAAAGGGGTGATCCATATGAACTCAAGTGTTATGGCAAAGGAACAATTACCAGTTGAAAGCCATGGCAGTAATGAAGGTGTCAGATGTCCACTTTCATGAAAATGTGAATCACGTCGTGCAAGTTTTCAATTACTTTTGACTAACTCTCCTGTGATTAGACGATGTTGTGATCCCCCGCACTGTCGATGTAATGCGATAAGCTTCAGACCCACAATTACTGCCGCCATAACTTCAATCTGCACATTCCCTGCGTGTCGCATTGCCCAGGAGCTTTGACAGCGCGGCCCATCCCTTTCAATTAAAGCACATTAAAGGCAGGAATTCCGCTCTCCCTCTGCTCCGGGGAGAGAGAGTGGTCCTCTATCTTCTGTTCTACACAGGGTCTTAATTACCTGAGATAATTATTTTCTACACTGGAGCAATTAATGTCATTTCTATGGGGGTTCGGTGGAGAGAGGAGGATTCTGGAGCATTGAAGAATGTCCTGAAAAAAGAGCCGTGAGTGCTTTTACATCACAGTGCCTTGAGAGGCTCAAGGCATGGTGACACATTACTCTCACAAACCAGTCCATTGTAAGAAAGTCTGGTAGGTGTCTTCCATAAATGTGACTCCTACTTTGGCGGGAAGGAGTAATTGGAATGGCATAAAATGACAGTGTTTAGGTACAATTTTCAAAAAGCTTGTGTGAAACAAAGTGCTTTACTTACCAAGATATACAGAAGATCCATTTTATTTGCTACTTCATCCATTAAATAAAACTTGGCACATTAGTCGATTGCCAATTACAATGTTACTAAATTTCTTGTAGTCGCGGTCATCTTTGCAATCAAAATATGTCAGATGTTTAATGTTTCTCTGTAGTCAGAACGTGTGTAGCATATTGCAACTGGTCGAAGGGAGCTCTGACAAAATACTGCCAATTAGTACATTAATGCAGCCACAACCACTCCTCCAGTCCCCTCCCTTTTCTCTTTAGAGACACTTTACACTTGTTTGTTATGCTGCAATGATCGCTATGTGCCAGATGAGGCTGATCAATCACAAATCAGACTCTGCGTGGTGTTAAATTAGCTCCATTAGTCATTGAAGAAGAGGGTTAGGGCCTCATAAAGCCAAGCGCTTCTGTTTCCTCTACTGCCGTGGAGATGGAGCCGCTCTCACTTTGTCGCTTTGTGCTGCCAGTGCTGGATAAACTGTGCTTTTTTTTAATAGCTGAGAGAGCTGTACTCTTAATGATGTCAGAGGAATTGAAAAGGGATGAGTGGGATCAATGTCAAAAGCTTGAATAAATGGACACATAATGTGGAGGAAAGGAGAGGTGTTCCCCGCTGTGTACACTCACAGTGGGTGTGCAGAGACCCATCAGGAACAGCTGCTGCTGGGCTTTCTCTCGCACACAGGTGCCAGCACAAAGCGAGAATTTCCTCTTTTTTCTCTTGTTTCTCTCTCTCTCTCCGTCTCACTGTCTCTGTTTGTCTATGACTCTTACTCAGATTAGACCTCCAATCTTATAAAAGTCTTAAAAACGAGTGATTGAGAAAGATGGTGTAGGCATGATCTACTTTGATTCACTGGGGAGCCCTGTAATGGAGAAAGGATCTACTCATGGAACTGCTCTATATAAACTGGGAGGTCCTAATATTAGGTGATGCTTATGTAAGCAGTAACCTCACCAATCATAAGGTTGAAGGGGTTCTCTCCATCCACGCTATGAGAGCTGCCTTGTAGCTAACTGGGAATGTAAGACAAAGGACTGTTAATTAGATTATCGGGAGTGAAGGTTTATAAGTCCTGTTTTGTTCTTGTTCACGATGGACACTTCATTGAGATGCAATGGCTTTACAAAGTACCTGGTTCCACTGAATGAAATTAGTCAGGAGCAGAAGCCGTCACTAAAAGCCGATTGGTGGAGTGCTGCAGAAATGGGTGTCCTTCTGGAAGGTTCTCCTCTCTCCACAGAGCAACGTTGGAGCTCTGTCAGAATGACCATTGGGTTCTTGGCCACCTCCCTGACTAAGGCACCTCTACCGCAATCACTCAGTTTGAATGGGTGGCTGTGAAGAGTGGCTGGTGGTTCCAAACATCTTCCATTTATAGATGATGGAGGCCACTGTGCTCATTGGGACCTTCAATGGAATTTTTCTGTACCCTTCCCCTAATCCGTGTCTCAGTACAATCTGTCTCTGAGGTCTACACACAGTCCCTTAGACTTCATGGCTTGTTCTGACCTGCTCTCTCTACTATATATACTATTATGTATAAGTGTATACTTATGTACTTGTTATATTTTTGTGTTTTTCTTACTTTTTCATTGTGTGTAGAATTTTGATTGAAACAAATCTTGCAATCCATTCTGGAAAAAGGCTGTAACATAACGAAATGTGCAAAAAGTGAAGCCCTGTGAATACTTTCCGGATGCCCTGTGTGCAATATCTGGTCTTAGCCCACGGTCCTTTAGTTAGCTTAATCCACAGTGACGGCTACGCAAATGCAGTGCACCCTTTTCAATCCTCCTGTGCATGTTCTCCCAGACAAAAAACAGGCAGGTCACCTTTGAAAGCAGCATTACCACTGAACTCCCATTGCCTCTAATACCCATCCCCACACCACGATCAAGGGGCATATTTTATAGGACTTCAGAAATACCACATGTCATTAATATGCACACAAGGGAGAGGCACCAAATGTCATGCACACAAATCCAGTCCATTCATCCTCTGGGTCCCCGCAAGCAGAGGCATGCACAAAAAAGGCACTCAAAACACTTCCTGCCTGTTACACACTGTTACACACAACTCACATACACACAGTTGCCCACCACACACTCGGGACCCACAGTAAATGCTGTGATCCAACAGGAATCTTGATTCTGATAATAGGCTCAGTAGAAATTCCATCTGGGACCCAACAGCATTTGGTAGTGCAAAATTGCATTGAGTCGTTTATAGTCTGTCACTTCTTCCCCAAAACTTCAAAAGTCATTCATCCCCCAGATCCTGATTTGGAATAACGAGCCGGTCAGCATTCACTAAGGAGAAGAGGATTTGCCAGCAGTGCAGGAGAGCACTAGGGGAGATGGCATTTACAATTCATGATGATTTCTTTCTCTTTTTTTCTCTTCCAATGCTGGCACCATGAAGATCTAGCAGTTTTATTTTGTTCACTTTCAATCTGAAATTCTGGCAGGATTAGCCTATCCCCCAACTCCTCCAATAACCTTGTATGCCATTCTGCGTCCACCGCCGCATCTCTAGAGGCCTGAATCCTCTCCTTTAAGTAACAGTAATGCATTTCCAATCATGCCACTGACTACAATTTTAATCAGGTAATCAGCATTCCGTAATGCGGTACGAGCAACCTTGAGTAATCCCCACTGGTTTACACTATACATTCTAAACATATCCCAGGGATTGTAAGTTTTCCGAGGAGTTGCTGCTTCTCAAGCTTTACTTAAAAAGCCCCAAGAATATTACCATGTTTGTCACGCTTGTTTCAAGATTTAGAAAGCAGCCAATCCCCCAAAAGTGTCATGTAAGACTTCCAGTAATGCCAAATCAAAATTGAATGAATGGAACCCAAGCCCTGGTCAACTAAAGCTCTTCAAACTCAAGAATTTATCCTTCCTTTTTATTTTGTTCCATTATTCTTTAGACAAGAATTCATTTAACGCAGTTGAGACCGGTGTAAACAAGGCTTGTGGGCAACAATTGAAGTGTCAATCCCCAAAGACAGCAGCATTTCATCCCATTATATCAGAAATACAAACATGATTACAGTAACAAAGAGAGGATTACGGCACAATGAGGCGGAGGGAGAAAAAAGTGACATGGTTTGAACTGACAGAGAAGAGAAGCAAAAAAGAGGAGGAACAAGCTCTATTGGAAGTGTGAAGCCACCAATTGTTCATCTCAAAAAGATTTGATGGAGGAAAGAAAAGTAGATTGATTTGCTGTGTTCTCAGACTCTGGTGTCTTTGGCCAATGCCGCTGTAACACAAAGGTACTGGGCTCTATTGCTGTCCACCAAAGGGTAATGTTTAGTATTCTAATCCTCCCTCCAGATGAAAACGAGCTCACAGCACTGTGATGAGGTCATAAGCAATGGTCACTGTGGGGATAGACATTTTGGATTACAACACATTTTCCAAGCAATAACAGAGGAAATTTCATTTCAACTTCCTTTTAATATCTAAGGGTTTTATTGTATTTAACACACATCAGGGAATCTTAGTCACTCTCTTTGTTTTGATAGTTTTTCCATATTGCAAATATTACCTTCAACAGCACAGATGCAATTAACCTGTGTGTCAGCTCAGAGGCCTCAGAGGGGAGTTCTGGCCTTCTGATTCATATACCAATAACCTCACCAAATAAGATATTGTGATATTCATCCCTAATTAAATATAACCGAGGCAATGCTAATGTATTAATTTAAGGCCTTTTGTTTGGAAATGCACGGAAATACAATAAGAGTTCAAGTGTAGTTCAGCCTGTACACTTTGGAGAACCCAAAGATTGCTCTGAAAGACCTTACAATGTAAAACTAGAGATACACAATACAAAGTGGTTCACATTAAGAGCCTTAAATGTTTCTTTGCTTCAATGAATGTGTGATTCTAAAACAAATCTCTCTAAAATCATTACTTTTATATAATGTTCTTTACTCTTCATGCCTTCATATACAAAATCAGTATTCCATTTTAAGATTTTAACTCTTTAACTTGAACCCACTTTAGCTAAATGAATTCTCTGATAGAGGATACATTTTTAAGGAGCCCTATAAACGCAGAATGAAACTATCTAAGGAAAGAAAACGAACAACCATGCTATCCCCCTCAGGGGCTGAGCACTGGGACAGTGAGGCTGCACCCCGGTCTACACTTGTTTTAGTAAAATAGAAATGCATGTGGAATTAAAGTTTTTAATGTGCTACCATGTTTTCTATGAGTTCATAGTACACGATGCTTTCTTTATTGTTGGATGCTCTATATTACTCTGCAGACAAATGTACAATTTATATCAGGTCTCATTCAGCATGGATCTGTAAGTTTGATCATTTTGCTTAATCAAAGTAACAATAAAATGTATACTTAAAAGGTATAAGAATAACATATACAATAAAAGGTATACTTGGTTTGCAATTAAGTGCTACTTTTTTAAAATAACCAAGCATGTGTACTATACAATGTTTACCCAGCACTGGCTTGACAAATAAGCCAGGTTGGGTTGGCACTTTTATTTAGAATGACGAAGCTTTAAATGGTTCTTTATCATTAAGGTGCTATAAGTCCCTGAAATGTGACTTATATTCCCATTAATCTACTTAAAATGTAGTTTGTGAAAAACTAAAAAAACATGCACAATTGATTTATTTGTTATCCAAACATTACAGTAATCACATTAGTCAACCATTATTCATTATTCTACATTATGTATTATCTTTAAAGGGAGAACCCAGCTCAAGGCTGTTGGTTCCCTAGACTTCAATTAAAAACCATTGACCACTTCCATTAGACAATTGCATTCTTCATGGTACTTCACTGACTCAGCAAAATGCACTGGATTATCTCATCCCTTCAGAGGAATGTAGCAGGTACAATATTATGAATATATATTTTTTTTTTTGTTTTAATATCTTGGATAAAATCGTTTTCTATATATTGATATTTACAATATACTGCCTTGTCCTAATAGTGACTCGGGACAGCTTTCAATTGGTTTCAAATGAAACCTTTCAAAGAATCATATAAACGTACAGTACTTTACAGTAACCAACTTCACAAGGCCAGGTGAGGTGCTGTGTCTGGTGTTGTGGCTCTCTGCTTGTGCTGAACTGAAGGAAATGCATGTACTCACAATGATTTAGCATCAGTGAGTTGCCACTGCAATGTCCTCTGCGGGTGGTAATGCCTTCTATGACATATTTCTAGTATACACAACTCTTTCAAGGAAAGTTGAATATTTACACCACTTTGTAAAATGCCCCATCCATCGGGCACCAACTATCACACCACACCTCTGATAATTCAAACCACATTGCCATGAGCATGCTGAGCTCAAGTTATATAGAAGTGGGTGTTCTCAAGCCCCTCCCATCGTAACACCGTTTCACAGTTAATTTACACATTACTATATAATGACATTTGGCATGTCAGTATATGCTTGCACTTGAATGGTGCAACACAGATATAGACCTATATTAGACAAATATACACACCAAAAAAGAAAACCAACAATATCCAAAAACTGTTCTTTGTGTTTCTTGCAAAAACGATCTGCAGGGAATATGGGATGTTGTATTTAGACCAGACCTAACCTGATCAGGTACAGCTGGGGAATAGAGTGGGAATAAAAAGAAACTCTATGCAACCAGCTGAAACCTGAGTGTCGAGCATTTCTTAAACAGCTAAAGGAGTTTAACTAATTATAGGGGCTAATTAACCTTATTAATTTCAAATCGTGTAAGGAGTAATTGAAAGACAGAGCCCAGCAGGTGTTCTATTTCTCTCTCTACCTCTCTCATTCATGCACTCTTTTATTTCCTTTTCCTCCGACTTTCACACCTTATCAGTTTGTTCCGCCTCCACCCAGAAATCTTTCCCTGTCTCAAGTCCTCTGGGCACTGGCTGCAGCTTTCTCTGTCTGTGTGATACAGTATATGCCAGCGGCAGAATGTGATGCTTTGAAAATTGATGCTGTAGACTCTGCTCTCTCTCTCTGCTCTCTCTCTCTCTCTCTCTCTCTCTCTCTCTCTCTCTCTCTCTCTCCCTCGTTCTCTCTAGCTCATTTCTCAGCATCTCTCATTTCTGTGTTTTTATATGTCTTTAGGAAGAGAATCTCTTCCCTGACTTTAAAGCATGACGCCTCACCTCAGATGTTAAATCAGAGAGAACAGAAAAGCCACAATCACTGTGGGGAGATTGAGCTTGCATACAGTGATCCACATACGCAGCCAGTGCAGCCTTCACTTGTTATGGTATTGCGAAGTCTAGCGTAGACACCATGCCCCAAGGTCTCGGCTGTCATTTATCATCATGAATGCGCATTATTAAAAAGCTGAAGACATGAGCTGTCTTGATACTGAGACCTAGCTGTCACACTCATTGAACCTATCTAGCTCTCATTAATAATTCTTAGCACCTCTATTTTTGCACTGTGTTTGTCTAGCCTCGCAGCAGTTACAATGCTGTTCTTGTTCATATTTTACAGCTATTTTATTGTTCAGCAGGGTAGTGCAGAAACTTTAGCTCAATATATACCCAACATCTATATCTAGATCTATCTCTCTCTTATCTATATCTATCTCTATTCTACACACAATTTCCCACGATGATGACATGAGAAAGGTTTGTTTGAAATTTTTGAACTATTCACAGAACCCAAGAACCCAATACAGAGCTCCAACATTTCTCTGTGGAGAGAGGAGAACCTTCTAGAAGGACAACCATTTCTGCAGCACTCCACTAATCAGGCCTCTATGTTTGAGTGGCCAGACGAAAGCCACTCCTCAGAAAAAGCACACAAAGGCCTGTCTGGAATTTGCCAAAAGGGACCTAAAGGACTCTCAGACCATGAAACTAATCTTAGTTTTTGGACAGAATGCCAAGCATCATGTCTGGAGCAGACCATGCATTGTTCATCACCTAGCCAATATACAGAGACATCCTTGATGATAGCCTGCTCCAGAGCACTCTGGACCTCAGACTGGGATGAATGTTTATCTTCCAAAAGGACAGTGACCCTAAGCACAGAGCCAAGATAACAAAGGATTGACTATGGGACAACTTCGTAAATGTCCTTGAATGGCCCAGCCAGAGCCCAGACTTGAACACGATCGAACATCTCTGGACATGTCTGAAAATGGCTGTGCACCAACTCTCTGTGATGGAGATTGAGAGGTTCTGCAAAGAAGAATGTGAGGAACTTGCCAAAAAAATAGTGCCAAGCTTGTAGCATCATACTCAAAAAGACCTGAGGCTGTAATTGCTGCCAAAGTATTGACCAAAGAAAACTTAAGAATGTTATATTTTTTATTTTATTTTTTGTTTTATAAGTAAGCAAATATACATATATACATTAAGATCCACTAAGATGTGTTGGGGAGCTGGGAATGAGGTGAGGTGGTGATCCCCCTGTTTCCTGATCTCCCCAATGCTCCTATTGCTAGAGGTCACTGTGGAGTTATTCTAAAGACCTGATCATACAGTCAATATTCAAAAGTATATATGTGCACTGGTCTCAATTTATACATATATCTCCATATAATAGTTTCTTTTTTCTATCTATACAGTTACTTCATGTAGACACTTCATGTCTTGTTATTACTATATACTTTGCATTTTTGCACATGCTTTTCACACTGAGCTTTATCCAGCTGCAGACATCACCATAGGACTGAACTTACTGATTATTGTACTTTTGTACAGCTTTCATTTAGATAAGTATCATTTTTATAGTTTTCCATAAATCAGTAAAAGGCTCTGGAACTAGTTATACTATACCAGTTATTTCACAGTGTTGAAGTTGGTGACAGATTAGAATGTTTGGTAGCACAGTTGATCCATATATATGGATATATTGATTTCAGAAACCAACCTGAAATGTTACCTTCTGCACCAGAATGTCTTTTTTGGTTTATTTTAGTTCATGTTTATTTTATTAATTATTAAATAATTTATATATGTATATTGTACACATTGTTTCAGCAAAAAAAGGAATAAAAGAAGAAAAGAAAGAAAAATAAAATATAAATCATCAAAAGCCCAGTAGCACCATGACATTCACGTTCACAATTGTTTCTCTATAATAGATAGCAATATATTACAACAGCACAATGAACAGCAAAGAGCAGGAAGAGCAAGGTACTCAATCCTTATTAAGTATATTAAATTAAAATCTACTGCTGAAATACAGAACAAATAATGTGTCATTGTGAATATTACATATGTAATATGTAAAATGTAATTGCATAAACATTAAGCTGGTAACAGTAGTGACAATACAGTACAAATGAAGGCTATAATGGACGCCGGCTATCATGGCTATTATGGACTTATCTACATACATTTAATCCATCTTCTCCCCAGGTATGAGATGCTGGATGGTATTAAATGCACCTGAGATGTCAAAGAAAGTGATTCTCACTGTGGTGTAATTCTGGTCCAGATGGGAGTGCGCCTTCTGCAGTACATAGATTAATGCATCATCCACACCAACCTGCTGTTGATAAACAAACTGCAGGGGGTCCAGAAAAGGGCTGACCTGAGGTCTGAGATCTAGCAGCAACAGCCTTTCCTAGACCACTGGTCTGAAGTCATTGAAAGAAGAGACCAATGACTTCTTTGGAACAGAAACCAGACAGGATGCTTTCCACAGTGGAGGCACTCGCTCTAGCTTCAGACTCAAAGAGACACTGAAGAATACTACTCAGGTGAGTTTCACAAATGCAAAATACTCAGGCTGATTACATCTGGTTCATCTGCCTTGCCTAGTTGGAGCCTCTCCAGCTGTCTCTTCACCTAGATGGTTGGCACCTCTAGATGGTGGGGTCTTTGGATCACAGCTTTGCGGAAGGGATTTTTAGTGTGGAGACAGTGGTGGTGAAGAAGTAAGGCTACAGCAACTGGAGGTGGGTGGTGAAGTACTAAAACTGTTACAAAACTCATTCACCTCATTGGCAGTGTCCAAACTGTCCCCCACAGTTTGTGGTGGCATTGATGCCAGTGATTTTCCTCATGCCAGGGCAAGCCTTCTTTGCCTTGTTGTTCTGAAGCTTCGGCTCCAGCTTCATTCTGTAGGCTTCTTTACTCTCCCTTAGTCTCACCTTCAGTCTTACCTTGATTCTGCATACTCCTTAGTAGGACCTTAAATCAGAAGGCCTGTTTCTTCTTGTTTAACAGCTCCTTCAGGTCCATGGTGAACCATAGTTTGGTGTAGTCAGTTATGCAGTCATTATGTTAATGTCCTCAACAGCTGATTCACACGATATCTACCAGTCTGTGGTCCAAATGTAGACCTACAGAGCCTCCTCCTGACAGTTCACGTTGTCATTGGTTGCTTTAACACAACTGGTCAGTATGTGGTAGTAAACAGTAGGCAGGATTAGATTATGATCTGATCTTCACTACAGTGGGAGGTCAGATGAACTATATGCATTCTTCACATTTGCATACAGGTGGTTGAGTACTTTGTTTCTTCTCTTTGCACAGTTAATATACTGGTGGAATTTTGGTAGTTTTGAGGAACGTGAGACATCATCTAAAATGGTGATGAAAGAGTTGAAAGAGTCTGAAGTCTGAACTAAGAGTGTGACAGCACATGACACCTCTGTGTCCACTGCTGGCACTATATGAACAACAACACTTATGCTGACCAGGAACTCCCTTGGCAGGTAATTCAGATGTAAACACATGGCTAAGAGTCCAGGCAACAGTGATGCTCCTTCCCAGTAATGTGTGCTGAATGACACCCACTGTTGTTTACAAACAGTGTGATTTCTTCGCCTTTGTATTTATAGGTCTTTTTGGCATCTCTTTCACCCCTCTGGGAATCAAAACGTTTGAGTCCAGAATATCCGCATGAAGCCATCTTTCTGTTAAGTACAGCCGACTGGCCTCACGGCACTCCCTCTGGAACCCAATCAGCATGTTCAACATCCCTCAGAGGACAGAGCTGCTACTATCAGGTGCTATTAGCTCAGCGATGGAACCAGAAAAATTCTCTAAAATTACTATAATTACATTATTTTACATTTTTGCTTTCACTTGTAAAGTGTCCATTTTAGAGATACGTGTTTTTCCTTGGACAGCAATGATATGATGGGTGTTTGTAAACTTCTGGCAACTTAGCTATGGCTACGCTAGGTCTGCTTTTGATAATTAAAGGAGCAGTGCAATCATTTAATCCATTGTATCCCATTCTTTAATTAGAATGTAAAAGGAGACGCGAGAGGAAAATTGTAGTGGTATCTATTTGCTTTCTGAAAGACCTCACTCCAGCATTTTAAGTGCCTAACAAACTGTATAGCATAGGCACTTTCTGCCGCACTGCAGAGATATGCAGTATATCCCACTTTGTACGTCTGCAGGAGCCACTTACCTCCTAGAGTACTGCACGAAATTGCTCTCCAAGGTTTCCAGCAGCCCATTTAGGGTCTGTGTGCACTTGGTGATGAGAGCAGTCCTGGGAGCTGCTCAGCTCATGGCCCTGCCTATCTCCTTCACACAATCTCCATTATACAAACAGAACAAGTAGATAAGGCACTACGAGAGTGGTCATGATGAACCCCCTATGCGTCTACACCTCTCATTTTGGCCAAAGTGTGTCTGAAACAATGCTTAAATATTGTTACTGCTGTTTGTCTGATGTACAGTGGGGAAAAGGGATATTTGATACACTGCAGAGTTTCAGTTTTCTCACCTACAAGGAATGGAGAGGTCTGTAACTGTGACAGATATACAAAATCACATTGTATGATTCTGAAATAATTGGTTTGCATTGTATTTCATGAAATAAGTATTTGATCACCTACCAATCATCAGGAATTCTGGCTCTCATAGACCTGTTCATTTTTCTTTAAGAAGGCCTCCTACTCTGCACTCATGACTTATAGTAATTGCACCCATTTAAACTTGTTACCTGTATAAAAGGCACCTGTCAAAACACTCAATCAATCATACTCCAAACTCTCCGCCATTGGCCAAGACCAAAGATCTGTCTAAGGACACCAGGGACAAAATTGTAGACCTGCATAAGGCTGGAATGGGCTACAGGGCAATAGGCAAGCAGCTTGGTTAGAAGGCAAAAACTGTTGGTGCAATAATTAGAAAATGGACGAAGACAAGATGACTGTCAATCTTCCTTGGTCTGGGGCTCCATGCAAGATCTTGCCTAGTGGGGTAAGGATGAAAAGGTCAGGATCCAGCCCAGAACTACACAGTAGGAACTTGTTAATCACCTGAAGAGAGCTTGACCGCAGTCTCGAAGATTACCTTTAGTAACACACTATGACATCATGGATTAAAATCCTGCAGGGCATGTAAGGTCCCCCTACTCACGTCGGCACATGGAAACATCATACTTTGGGGGTGCTTTTCTGCAAAGGGGAAAGGATGACTGCATCATGTTGAAGGGAGGATGTATGAGGCCATGTAGATGGAGGCATGTATTTTGATTATCAACAGCCCTCATGGGCCGGGTTGTGAAAATGGGTTGTGTTTGGCATGACCTTAACAGCATCTTCCTTTTACAATCTGGATCAGGGGAAGACATTGAGGGTGGCTTATGGGTCTTAAGCCCCATAAGATTTGCCAAAAGCCTCATCAAAAATAAATAAATAAATAAACCATCATAAAAAATTGATCAACATTCTTAAAAACACTCTGGGTAAATAAATGATCAACTAAGTAATATGACAATTAAAAACATTGCTTTTAAAAACACTTGCTGGCTATTGTTGGAGAAGCACTGAGTAGCACAGAAATTAAAATTAAATCAGCATCTATTATGTTTTGCACATAGAATGTGCTCATTTCTTTAGGGATTCTTTTCTCTCAGGTGGCTTGAAAAATAGTTCATATTGCTGCGGTAAATGGGCAAATAAATCTTCAGAGGAGCATTGTTCTGGACATTTGGGCTACAGAGGGTCTCAGGCTGACAGTAGCCTAAACACTAAAGTAAAATACATCTGGTCCATTTTGGCAGCTGCTGACAATACTGTTCATTTACTGGTGCATTGTTTTTTGTTTTTATAATTTAATTTAAAAAGTAAAACATTCATATATGTTTTTTTTTTATTACATAGTAAATGCTTGTTTGTTTAACGTTTGATCAGTATAGCTAGTAGCTCATGAAAAACAGAAATTGATTATCTCAAATTATTAGAATAGGTTACAAGAGAGATGGTCAACTTACATTACTCTTCATTCTCCACCATGAATACATGGGTGGAGCTCCATTACCATGGACCTCTGCATCTGTGTGGCATAACATTGATGTAATTAACATTAATCACTGCTGAAATGTTTTTGAAGACCAGGTTGTTTTGATAGTGGTCTCCAGCTCAAGTGTATTGCCGGGTTTTGTGTTTCCCATTATAGTTTATTTGTCTAGTTCAGGGAAGCTACCATTTGGTAGTAGTTTTGGCACTGTGGGCAGGTGTCCTGATGGAAAATCAGCATCTGCATAAAGTTGAAGATGGATGCATTAAGTTCTCTAAAATCTCCTGACTCTAGACTTGATTAAACACAGTGGACCTCACATTGGGAGATAACATGGCTCCTTAAACCATCACATCACACAGCTCTAGGAGCTTGAGTTGAGACTCTAAGACTCCAAGAAATTTACTTTCATCTGAAAAGAGAACTTTGGAGCACTGAGAAACAGTCCAGTTCTTTTTCTCTTTAACCCGGGTAAATTGCTTCTGACTGTCTCTGGTCCAGGAGTGGCTTGATATTAGGAATGCGGCAGTTGTAGCTCCTTTCCTGGAGACATATGTAGTGGCTCTTGATGCACGCCAGCCTCAGTCTACTCCTTGTGATATTTTTCTTGTCAATCCTCTCAAGACTATGGTCATCCGTTCTGCTTATGCATATTCCCAACATTTCTACCCTTCCAGTAAACTTTCCATTTATATGCTTTGATACAGCACTCCAAGAAAAGCCAGCAATGATCTTGTGTGGCTTACCCTTGCTGACCGATAATCATCTTCTGGACAAATGTCAGGTCAGTTTACCTATGTTTGTA
This sequence comes from Acestrorhynchus altus, assembly GCA_034509495.1. NCBI lineage: Eukaryota > Metazoa > Chordata > Actinopteri > Characiformes > Acestrorhynchidae > Acestrorhynchus > Acestrorhynchus altus. Next base: position 8,372,606 of record CM067519.1, on the reverse strand, counting down.
GCTGTGTAAGCAGAACTAGACTGGGAGGTACACAGTACCAATTGTAAATTGTTTGGCTGCTCAGACTGATTGCATTATATTGTTGTCACAAACACCTCCCTTCCATCAATAGGAGAGATTCTATGAGAATCCCTAAGAGTTTGGTCAACTGGGATGCTGTTGATTAGATTATATGAATCAGTCACTCAAAGGACATTTGAGTCCCTATCAGTGATCTTCCCCAGCATCCTTTCTGCACTGGGATTTGTGCGAAATTGAAATGACTCCAAACATCACAAATTAATCCCATCTCATTAGCCATGGTAATGTTGTCATTAAATGAGGGTAATCAAAATTAATCTGGAAAATTCAGGGGCAATAATGAGATTCATTTGAATATATAAATGTTATCACACAAATATTAATTGCGTAATTCATTAGGGAGCACTGATGGAGTTGAATTGCATGTGATTCAGAGAAAGAGAATGTCAAACACATGTGACTGACTGTGGTCAAACCACCTGAATCGTGCAAAAGCTCCCATACTAACCATTCTTCAAATGAGCAGTTGTTGTAATCAGATCTAAGCAACCTAAACCTCGTTTAATAAGTCAATGTAATGACTTATTGTAATGACTATGATTTGAGAGTTTTCACAGGTATTTTTGAGTAGATTAGGTTATAAAACATTCCACTGGCAACAGGAAGTCAAATAGAAATAAGGGAAGAAAAAAAGCCATTTCTCAAAACCTGAGGCATAAAAGAGTGTGCTAACAATTCTATGCTTTCTTAAAAGACCTGGAAGTCCACCAAAAACGTTTCCCCAGATGAACAGTGTGTAAATATATGTTTGATATTTGAATAACATTCAAATGTATTCAAGATTCAAATCTGAAAAATTCAGGTGATTCTATCGTTCCAATGTGAGAAGACAGGTCAGGTCTGTGGGCCTGAAAGGATGTGAAGATGATGAAGAAACGGGGAAAAAAAGAAAGAAAAGGGAAAAAAGAAAAGCATTTTTAAATCAAAGTGCAGAAATCGATGCTGGTCATAACAATCAACTGACCACCCCATAATCCAGACCTCAGCATCATTGAATATAACTGTATAACTGGGATTACTTGAGAAGCACACTCTCAATAAATGAGTGTTGGTGAGAACCTACAGACAGCTGTTAGGAATGCAGTGCGTATTTGATGCAATGTGTTTATTCATATGCAACACGTGTAAATTTTGATGCTTCACTTTTAATAGGGACTAAAGTTACCACGATCTCCTAAAATATCTACAATTAGGACCAGTGCACTGTAAGAAATTCTGTACATTTACAAGTCGCTCCTGTCCACTGATGGCATAGTTTTATCAAATAAATACAAGGCAATCTCATACTCAAAGGAGTGTTTAGAATAGAATGTCACCACTGCATGCTGCTTTTCCATATTATGGAGCTTCTACAAAAGAAATTATTGGATGGAAAGAATTTCACATTCTGCTATAGATATGGTTAGAGCCAGATTTAGCATAAGGGTTAGGATAAGTTTAGGGAATGTTTTAAAGTTAAGGTAAGGTTAAGGTTAAGATTCCATTAAGTTTAATTCATGGTAAAGATTAGAGTTAATTCTAAGGTTATGTTTAGATTTAGGTTGAGGTGAAGGTTCAGGTCATACAATTACAATGATTGCTTTATAATTTATTTACTTGTTCATTTGAATTCTGCATGTCTGGATTATGTCACAAGGGTCACACCATACTTAGTACATTTGTACACTAATGTGATTTTACTCATATATGTAGAAATTCCTCTTAAGACCAGGCTGGAATAGCATCTGTATTGTTGCTAGTACAGGCTTAGTACACTGCTAACAGCACTGTGTAACCTTGGAGGAGCAGCTTGGATGATGTGCACGAGAACTGCATGAAACTGCATAAACCAAAGTTATTTGGTTTGTACAAATTTCTTTAATACAACCATATCAAAGTTGACTGTATATATATAAATATATTTACAATGCATACTTATAACTGGTTGATTTCTATGTGTTCCTTTGATGGGAACCATCATCATGCAATGTGAAATGGAAGATCTTGAATTATTTTTAAATGACACAGAAGAAAGCTCTGTGATGGATGTTGGCAAAGCAATGCTTCATCGCTTTCTATCAGCACAAAATGGGTATGTTAACATTTTCCTGACACACCTGCACTATTTGGTAGTAGTGTGTTGTGTGCAATTGGGATGCAGCCAAGGTAGCCCAAAGTCCCTTTCATATACAGCCTACAATACCATTTTTTTTTTCAAAGCAATTTCAAGGATGCAACTGATCCTTTGAGGCCCTTGCCTACCCATAGTTGTCTGTACACTTACAACGTGAAGGGAAATTGGCAGAGATTGGCAGACAACTGTGCCTCCAGAGAGTTCATTTTAAAAAGTAAGTTTTTCATATACTTGAGTTCAAGTACTGCATTTGAATCCCTCACAATTGGCACAATTGCAAGAGGTGGGACTTCTCTGATGACATCAGCACACAGCCCCATTATACTGATTCATTTGTGTGATGAATAGGCTACTAAGAAGGAATCTTCATAAGACTGTCCTACTGAGGACCCACCCTACCGTGACTGCAGGGCAGGGTTTGAAACTCAACTAAGGTCTTTTGTTACTTTGGTGACCACATCTCTTTTTCTTGGATGTTGAGCTTGTACTGCTTAACTGTTTCTGGTGGTGCTACAACCTACTGGCTGATATAGAAGCTTCAAAGAGTCTCCATTGCTCCAGTTCCAGCCCCCCAAAAAACCCTGCTACCACCTGTGTGACTTTTGCGATGTTGCACTAACAAGAACTGTTATAAAGAGCTTGGAGAGGCTGGTCAAGGCTCATATCTGTTTCTCCATTCTTGCCACCACAGATTCTTACCAATCTGATCTGATAGATCGACTCCACTCCCTTGAACAAAGTTACATGAAAAGTGAAAAAAGTCTTCATGATGATCAGACCCCAAGTGGTGAAATGAGGAAATCATTTCTACTACACACTGACAGGGATGTGTGCATAGCTGGGGTAGATTAAAGTATTTTTTTATTACTGTCCTTTCATTCCATCCAGCAGGTTTCCCTTGGTCACTATTAACTAGACCTCTCTCTTTTTTCCATTTTCCAATGTGCCTTTGTTATGTGCTCCGGTGTCGACCAGAGGAGGATGGGTTCCTCTCTTGAGCCTTGGTTCCTCTCAAGGTTTCTTCCTCCTAAACTGAGGGAGTTTTTCCTTGCCACTGTTTGCCTACTGGCTGCTCATTTGAGGCTTGGACCCCGATCCTTGTGAAGCACTTTGTGACAGCGTTCTGTTGTAAAGCGCTATATAAACAAATTTGATTGATTGATTTTAGAACAGATGACTTTGATTTTACGAGAATACAGTTTGCCAGAGCATGCTGCTTTGTTATGTCTCTAGAAAGGAATTTATGAATAGAAACTTGTGCAGAAATGTTAGGAATTTCACATTCTACTGCTGATTTATGTTGAAGTATGTTTCAGATTAAGTTCAGTCTAAGTCTAGGTTATGGTTATAGTTATGGTTATGTGTGTACAAGGTCAAACTATCTCGATGCAGATATAATAGTAGTTACATAACAAGCTTTTCAATTGATGGTTTCAATTGATGGAGCAGCTATGATGTTTTTATTGTGGTAAAGAGGGTCATAATCTATAATATTTAAGGTTAAAATCCCATATCACACACGTGAACCATTTCATAACTTGCATTTTATTATTTGTAGAACTGGGAAATAAACTGGTTAAATATCATATGATATATGATATATTAAAGTATAACAAACACGGTATCTGATAAATTGCTCAGCTTGTTCACATTCTAAACTGTCCTCGATGCATCCAGGATGTTCAGACTATATCACACCTGCAGCACGAGGTTTTCTGACATGGCAGCAGGTTAAAGTGAGGTGCAGCGTTGCTATATGTCACCATGGGCTCTTATGGGTTAAAGTTTAATGACACACGGTTGTCAACATTTTTTAAATAGGTTAGCTTTCAATATTACATGTACACTATTCTGTATGCTGTACATTTTCACATTACTGTCATAATCCTGTCACAGAAATGCAAATTGTATATGCATGCAGGTGTACATTTGAATTAGGCAAACAAACCCTAAATATAGGAGTCTCTCTTTCACTCACTCTCTCTCTCTAATTAGCAGTCCTAATAGAAACCTCTTCTTGACACACTCTCTCTCTGTCTCTTGCTTTTTCTCTCACTTGTACTTTTCATTTCACACTTCCTTAACCCTTTCTTTCTTTCTTTCTTTCTTTCTTTCTTTCTTTCTTTCTTTCTTTCTCTTAATCAAAATAAAATTCACTCTAGTAACATGAAGTGTTCAGTGATTAAATGAAAACAGAGTCACTATCTCGCTCTCTTTCCAGTCTCTCTCTCTCTCTCTCTCTCTCTCTCTCTCTCTCTCTCTCTCTCTCCTTTCTCATTCCTGCCTCTTTCTTTCTCTCTCATCCCTCCTGTGTCCATGTATTGACCTGATCCCACTTACCTTCCCATATGGCATCATTGCAATATCGATATAGTGTTTGAACAGCAGCACTCTCAAATGTAATAAAGTCCTTTATTCGCTGAGAAATAGTTTAGTTATGTTTGAGTTTTTCTTTGCAATGAATGATAAGCACACCATAATATGGTTTGATACCTCAGTAAAGGCAGGCAGGCTCTTAATTGTGGGGATTAAGTAAATTGTGTTTTGTATTAAGAATTCTAAATCTCACACTCTGAAATTAATCTGGTTTGCAAATTGAACTTTCTCCTATTCTGTCCTCAGGCAAAAGTGGAGAGAAAAGAGACGGAAAATGTAATAAAGTGAGAGTTAATTGAAGAATGGGATGAGGATCATTAACATACCAAACTAAACACAGTGGGTGAGCAATCTCATCCCACTCCAATCTGTGTAGGAAGGGATGGAGTAGGGTGAATTACAGAGGGAGTGAAGGGGTTCTGCCTAGTAACATTTCTCCAATGAAAAAGCATTCCATAAATATATACTAGAATCAGATAAGAAGTGTCCTTATCCTGCAGGTGTGTAGAAAAACAACAACCCAAACATGCAGAGATGATGCTAATTCCCATGACTCATAAAAATTCCAGATGTGAAGCTACCTAAAACAAGCCCTCCTGCAGTATTGCAATGTCCTGGAATGCCAAGAAAAAAACAATCCCTGTGTTGATCCTTCTTGTATGCAAAAAAAAACAAAAACATATGAATACACTTGTTTCATCTGAAATCAAAGGTATTAAAGAATTTATCCTGCTTTTGTTAGAAGAAACTGTCTCTACAGTCCAGAGAAGACTTTCTACTAGATGTTGGAGTGGTACAGAAATTGTTAATGAGGTCTGGATGCTGGGTGATCACCACTGCACTGCATCCCCAATGACACCTCTGTCCCCAACTCATACTAAAAGTATTGAATGGAGCACCATTATATCCAGAGAACACAGGAAAACTGATCCACAGCTCACTGATGCAGGGCTTTATTCCCTTCTAGTCAACTATATATATATATATATATATATATATATATATATATATATATATATATATATATATATATATATATAGAGAGAGAGAGAGAGAGAGAGAGAGAGAGAGAGAACAAAGAGTAAGAGAACAAATAGCTCTCATTCTCCATTTTATCATTTAAACTGGGATTTAATTTAGTTTAATTTCATTCAATTGGAAACAACTGCTTTAGTCACTGGTAATTCATCATATAGTGATGAAACCACTATGTTTAGACAGGGTATGTCGTTATGATATGTGTATCATGTCTGTATGTTACTCTGATCCTAAGTTATGTAACCTAGAAAACAGCATGTAACTGTCTGCAAAGTACGGCTCTCAGGTTATAAGAGTTAATGGAGGTCAACAAATGTCACCACAGGCATTGCTGTTTTTAAAACCAGTTCACACAATACTATAGAGGGTGTAGAAAGATATAGATGAGGGAAGTTGAGGCATCCAGTAGCTTAGTTACACGGACAGTAAAATACAATAAATAAGATGTAATACAATATCCTTGTGTAGAAACTAGATAGGGAGGAAAATATGGTTCTTCGATTTAGAAAAGTTTGATACTGCAGTGAATTAAAAAAATAATATATATTTTTTAATTTTATTTAACTATGAAAAGCACTGGGAAGAATGAATTATTACAGATTTACAAGCAAATGTCACATAAAATATCCTCTATCTGGTCCTTGAAAGCAGTGACAGATATAAATGTGTCCAGTTTTAGTGTATTTTGTCGTCTGTTTCAGTTTTAGCAGCAGTTTAGCAGTTTTAGATATCACGCGTACACAAGTGAACTTTACATGACGAAGGAGGCAAGGAGACAAGGAGGTCATTTCACCAGTAAATAAAAAGTTCAGTGAAGTGTTTTGAATGAGAACGTTTTAGCAAATCAAGATATGCTGAATGATAGAAAGAATGAAGCTCTTGCAGCTAACGTTTGAATGTGAATCTGTAAATGGTATTACCATGTTTACCTCATGTCTTTTCTCATGTTAACCTCAGCCTCTCCGTCTCTCAATCTGCTTCATCCAATCTCCTTTCCCCTTCCCTTCTCAGTATCTCTCTCATTATGACATTTGTACTTCTCCTGTTATCATTTATTCATTCTATCTGCATCTAAAAAGACATGTTGAGTCTTTTTAGGTTTTATCTTCAAACTTGGCACACCTGTTTTGGGAATTTTCTCCCATTCTTCTTTGCAGAACCTCTCGAGCTTCATTAGTCTAGATGGAGTACATTGGTGCACAGTCATTTTTAGATATCTTCAGAGATGTTAAATGAGGTTCTATTCTGGGCTCTGGCTGGGACACTCAGGATTCTGGGTTCCTCACCTCATGAGGAGCAATACTTATGTACATTTTATTTTCAGTAAATTTCAAACTAACTTTTCTTACTTTGTGTGTAGAAATCTGAGGGGAAAAATGTATTTAATCTATTTGGGATGAAGCAGTAACATAAAATGTGCACTGTATGTTTCTCTTTAATTCTACACACTCCTGCCTCTCTTTTTTCCTCTAACACTCTCCTTTGTATTTATCTTCTATTCTACTACCACTGATTCTCTGTCTTTCTCCTTCATCTCACTGGAACTACCTCTTTTTTCTTTGTCTTCTAGTATATATATATATATATATCTTTCTCTCTCTGTCTACCTCTTTTTCAGTGCCATTCCACCTCTCTGCCTCCATCTCTTGCTGTTTTATTTTACCATCCTCCCCTATATTTTAGTATTTTTCTCTGTCTCTACCTATTATATCTCGGCTTCTCTCTCTTTGTGTCGGTCTTCCTCACTTCCTATTGTCTACCTCCACATCTCTCCTATATTCTTCCTCCCTCTCTCTCTCTCTCTCTCTCTCTCTCTCTCTCCTCTCTCTCTCTCTCTGTCTCTCTCTCTCTCTCTCTCTCTCTCTCTCTCTCTCTCTCGGGTCTCCCCTGAATGAACCACATGCGGATGAATTCCCCCAAAACCCACCGAGCCATCTGCTGCCTCCCCAAACCCAGCGCCTGCTCTGCCAAACCAGCCTGTCGCTCTCCATCCACAGCAGATCTGCTGCCATCTTCACCCACACACACACACACATGCAAGCCCACACACACACACAAACACACAGATGCATGGAAAACATACACATGCTCAACCATATACAGAACACACAACAACCACACACACACACACACACACACACACACACACATCCCTATATGGTCGTCCATGTGCATATATTGACTGTTACACAGTTGCTGAGCATTCTTCTCTAATTAGACTCATGAAATGCATCCCAAGCCAAAATTAGCACATTTCAAAAAACACCAATTTTACAATATGCAAACAGTGGTCTAACACATCTCTCTCTGTTTGTCTGGGACCTTGTTTGTCTGTTTTGTCAGCCTTGGTGTCATTAAGCACTTCTTTTACTGAAAGTTGTTCCTATGAAAATTGCCCTGGCCTTGAAATTAACATATATTTATTCTAACTTAACATGAACCAGTAATGGAGATTCCAATCAGCTTGCACGTTAAAAAGATCCTATCAGTTTGCTGGTTAACAAGAGACAATCTGCCTGCAGGTTAAGAAGAGCCAATCATTTTACAGGTTAACATTTACCAACTAGCTTGCACGTTGAAAAGAGCCCATCAGATTTCTGGTTAAAAAGACACAATCAACTTGCTGGTTATAAATAGCCTTTCAGTTCACTGGTTAAAAGGAGAAAATGAACTTGTTGGTTATAAAGAGCCAGTTAGTTTTGCAAGTTAAAAGACTCAATCAGCTGGCAAGTTTAAATAGCCAGTAACCTTTCAGGTTAAAAAGAGACAACCAGCATGTTACTTATAAAGAGCCAGTCAGCTTGCTGGTTTGAAGAAGCCAATCAGCTTGTTAGTTGGCTCTAAACCTTTGCTAAAAATGTTTAAATGCTCATTTGTTTGAGTTTGGCTTTACCGGATCTTTTAATTAAATTAATTAACTAAACAATTAATTAATTGCAATGATTAATTAATTTATTACATTGGCATGAAAAAAATACACATGTAGGTCTTGAAAGTAAAGCTATTTTTCTTTTGGACCAATATCCTGCTCATACTGATCTAGCACTTCCACCTCTTCACTGTTAACTAATTAACTTAGCTTTCCAGCCTAACACGGTGTGAAAAGATTAATTTCTAAAAGCTTTAAGTGCACATTACTACCCTTATTGTTCAAAATGTAACTTGTTAGACAGATCCATGTGTACAGTTTGTCAATTGTATCATTATTATCATATTATCATTTTTTTAAAATATTATATAGTAGATTTATTTTTATAAACATGTGAGGGGATGTTTTTTTTTATTTTATTAATTTGATGTATCATTTCCTAGTTTTTTTCTATGTTCATATCAATGTATCTTACTTCAGATACTGTGCTAAAATATACCAAAACTGTAGAATAACATTTTTTATAACTGACTGAGACTGGAAACATACTCAAAACTCACTCATCCTTCAATACATCAGCAGTGATGTCACTTCAGAAAGCTGCCACAAGCATTGATGTACAATTGTAAATATTAAGCTTTGCGCTTGTCACTAAATGTAACCAAATTCACACAGAAATGCTCCAAACTCTAGTAAAACATCTTCCCTGGACATTAGAGGAGGTTACTCCAACAAAAGCAGGATAAAAGTCTTTTTGAGAACCTTGAATTTGGAAGAAACAATGAATGAATTGGTGTCCCAATACTTTTGTCCATATTTTCTCCTCGCTATGTTAAATTCAGGGTTTAGCCATGGTCTAAAGGTTACTGGTTTGATTCTCCAAACTGGTAGGAAGTGGTGAAGAACCTCCTTCTCCTGCAGCATTCACAGCTGAGGTGCCCTTGAGACATTGAGTAATATATGGAACCTAAAATTGTTCCTGGGAAAAGAGTACCTGCCAACTGCTTTGAGTTTGTGTCCATAGTCACTATTTTGTGTGTTTATTTAGTGCCATATATAAGTTAAATGGCAAAGTTCTATTGAGCCATGGCAATAAAGTGTGATCTTTTGAGTGGGACACACAAATCATTTCATGTATATGTGTTTGATATGAATAACACTCTAAATTCAGGTATTTTCATGAAAACTGAGGCATGCACTAAAGTATCTCATCAGGCTTCGCAAATGTAACTATGAAGTGCATTTGTGGGCATAGCTAGAACAGGTCAGATATATATGCATCTGTGCTGCTCTCTCCTCGTCGGTTCTTCTACAGCACAGAGGAGTTTTATGAACTGGATTAAAGTGTATCAAACTGACTTCTGTGGCTCAGTTTCTGGCCGACTCCCTGTGTCCTAATTAATCCCCAATGAACCGGCCGACTGGTGGGCAGCATGAGAGGAGGCTGTGGGGCTCCAGCCGCGGCCCTCTGCTGCTCCAGATGGAGACAGGGCTGAGGGGCCCCAGGGGGCAGTGGCATGTCCATGGGGTCCCCGGAGGCCAACAGCACATGGGCATTGCTCCCCCCACCCCTCTCACCGCACACTCCCGGACTTCGCACCAGCCAACACGCCTATGAACCCTCACCAGCAACAAATGTCAAGCTCCCTTTCCGTGGTCTTGATCCAATGCACCGTGTCATCCATACAAACAGCTCGGTCAGTCCGTGCCAAGCTGCCAACACATGGCCTCCTGACATACAACGTCATCATGGACTTTCATTCAAATTATGTTACAGAACAGCAGACCATAAACAATTCACAACATATGGCAAACAGGGCATTGAAAAGATCTGTATATTTTATTTATATGAACTGGGTGAAATTATGCTACCAATCAAAACGTTTATTTATTTAAGTTGTTGTAACAAAGAGGAAGAAACCATGAGAGCAACCAAGGCTCAAAAAGGGAAACCGTACCTTCTCTGGTCGACACCGGATAGCACAGCCATAAAGTAAGTAGAGATGATCAGCAAAACTACAATTATAAATTTACAAATCTCTTATATAAGTCGAGCTGATAGAATTGCGTATAGAAACAAGAAGGTGGTGTTACTGTTATTATGAACTTACATACAGATACAATAAAGTTAAAAACTGCTGTTTCTTTATCTTTTGTTGGAGAACATACTGGCACCATACCATTTTGACATACAGTTTTTAAAATGTTCTTTACGTGGTTACTAACAAACTGCTTTTACCATGAAATTCACATCAGCCTTGTACTAAATTGTACTCAGTTCATTCTCATTATTCCAGAATGCATTATTTTAAAAACCAAGATGAATCAGTTTCTTTTTGGAGAAAACAGTTGCCAGACCTCAACCTCATTAAATTTCTTTGTGAACATTTGAAAAATATAATGAAAAACATACTGGGAAATCTCAACATAGTCTCTAAGCACTAAAAGGAAAGCTGGCAGACTAAATTCTGAGCTGTGATTAAAGCAAATGATGAAAACACTAAAAATAGACATTTGTTTTCCAATAAATATTGGCAAATACTGTGTTTTATGCAAACATGCAAATTGGTTTAAAATATATATATATTTTTTCATAACTGATGAAACAAGAGCATTCATTTACAAACCTTTTAAGGATACAGTTTTCTACATGCATCATGCAGACAGTGCAGTTATTGTAGATGCACTCAGTCTCTGAGGGTTAACCACCAGACACAAACAGTACACCAACCCGGTTCTTAGTGCATAAAACCTGCAGGGCTAAAGTTCATTACACACACACACACACACACACACACATACACACACACAGTGTGCTAGTGAGCAAACATTCACTCCAGTGTAGGCTCTTTGAAGTGGCTGATTCTGGGAGAGGAGCAAAAATGGCAGCAGGAGCACTGAATCAGTTTAAGCCTGAAATCAGCATCTACACCTTCAAGATCACTTTTTTGCCAAATAAAAAATTGGCACAAGGGTCTAAAGGTTAGTTATGATATGTTGCTCAGGCCAAACAGGATTTCCACACCATCACACTACCACCATTGTGTTTGCCTGTTTTTGTAATGTTGATGTTGAAGCTGTGATCATTTTATACCCCTGAATTCAAAAAATGCCCATATGTGTGTAAAAAAATGCTAAATTTCCACTTTGGAATGTTGTTAGGCTAGCTACATATGGGATTGAACACCATTCCAGGATTTCTCCACTTGGAGATGATGGTGATCCTTTGTGCCACAGTGTAGTGCACTGCATATTGAGACCTTGTATTTCACATTTCTGGAAAGTTTCTATTTAATTAGATATTAATAAGATATTAGATAGTAAGATTCACCAGAGTTGGAAGTGATAATCTTAATTAACGACAACATTTGTTTAATTACTAATACAATTGCACATTATCTACTGTGTACCAACTCCAGGCTATTTTATTTATTTTAATTCATATAGTTAATATCACCCGTCTCATAGTTTTCCCAGTTACATTTCTGTGAGCAGGTGTGCATTTCTATAGCAGAGTCAGTCAAGGAGGTGAGTGGAGTCAGCTGTGTCAAATTAGCAGCAACCAGCCGTGCTGGCTGATTAACTACCACCCCTGAATGGGCAGATTTATGCTGTCCAAAACTAGGGTGCTGAAGTTGGAATGGGGTTTCAGTACCAAGGACAGCAGCCCACTGTCTTCCTTAAGACACAGAAGGTTCCTCAGTTGACACATGTACATGTATGCAGTCTATATATTTTAATAGTTAGTATTTTAGTTATATATAGTTATATATTTTAATAGTTTAGTATTTATCAAGTCAAATAGACACAGACTATACCGATGTAACTTCTGTGAAAAGTGGCCAGCAAGAAATTAAGAGTGAGAGAATATGATTTATAAAGCACATTTAAATCATTGGGTTGATTAAAGTGCTGTATAAATAGTTCCATCCATCCATCCATCCATCCATCCATCCATCCATCCATCCATCCATCCATCCATCCATCCATTGTCTTATCTACTTCTTTCTAGTTAGGATTGTGGTGGGTCCAGAATCATTTGGTTCAAGCTAGGAATATCCAGTGGACAGGGATTTTGTCCATCACAGGGTCCAAACTGTTATATACAGTAATTAATACCTGAACCTTTAGAGGAATTCTTGCCTACTTACTTGCTTGATTCATCAGTTGGTAAATCTTGTTTGTTACAATATGTGTATCATGACTGTGGGTTACTCTGACCCTGAGATATGAACTGTCTGCAAAGTGTGGATCTTGTATTCTAAGAGTTAAGCCACACATAATTGCAGTGACAATAGGACAGAGCACTGTTAAGTGCTTTAGCATGTGATTACACACACAAAATCAATGCATTGTTTGCACACAAATGCATTGCCTCTCCTAATCTCTTGTCATTCACATAATTTTTTGATAATAATAATTTATTCAGATCCTAGTATGTTTTATTTTTTTTTTACTTTAGAATCCTTGGCCAATTTTGTTAGACGTTTTTGTCATCTGACTTACTTTTATTGACCTGAAAATTAGAAAAAAAAATATTTATAGGAGACATTCACAAATGCCAAGTATTGTTATGTTCAGGAGATCATAGACTACTCACCTTTTTTTCACTTATAAGTACTAAAAAAACACTTTACATCTCAGACATCCTGCTGAAAATTGATCATCCAGAGTGTTTTTGAGTTGAAGATGTCATTAGCCCTGCCCCCTCCCACTGATCAGTCTGAACACTGATAATCCATCACATGCCATGGTTAAATAGGGTTAATCTTCTAGTTTGTTATGATCTGAGTATCATAAAGCTTAGAATACCAGCATGTAACTGCCCGAAAAATGGAGGTTCTCAGAGTTGACTGTAAATACAAAACACTTGATGTTCCAGCTCAGCATTTATGAATGTTTCTGCAGAATGAAAGCAACATGCCTTGCCATTTGGAAAGCTTGTTACAAAACTACAGAGCTCTTCAGATGTGGGCTAGCTGAAACCACTGACCTCTGCAGTGTTTCCATCTGTAATTTTCAAAATAGACTTTATTACCTCCCTCCAAATTAATGCCAAAAATAAAGGCTGATATATTTTTCCCAATTGCATGCAATATTTACCTGAATGGCACTTGGATCTGCACTGAGGGCTAATGATGTTGTACTCAGAGAATGTTGAAGAGCATGCAGAAATGTCTTTTATGTTATACTCAGAGTATGTTGAAGAGCATGTCAGTTTTTTACTCACACTCATACTGTGGACAAACACCTAAAAAATGTAAGCAAGGAAAAGGTTCTTAGTTTAGAAATGATTTACAGCACAGTGGAATAGAAGACTGGACAGGAATGAAAGTGGCTGGTTGAATGGGAACAGTCACACTGGGCTCTTTGTTAGTATCAGGAGGTACTTTAAAATAGTTTTGACAATGAAGGCTGTTTCAAGGAACAAAACTGTGAGAAAATAACATGCCAATTATATATTTTGTCATGTTTCACCCAGAAAGAAAGACACTGCAGAGGCATGACTCTGCCATTCAGTCACTCCCATTTACTAATTCAACCCCCTCAGACCTACACACCTACACCTCAGAAGTGGTGGATTCACTAATGCACCTCCTTCCAACTCACAAAAGAAAAATCTTCCTAGACAGGGAATACAGAACCAGACATAGAAGTGGTTGGAGTTTACTAGAGTAAAATCCAGCAGCATGTTACACCTGAAACCATCAGAAAAACACATATTCAAGTTCAACTTAGAAGACAGAGCATGGAAGTGTGATAAAGAAACACACAGTGTACACGGTCAGCTTCTGAATGGAAAGTGAATTTATCTCAGAACTGGAAGCTCCCTGGAAAGTTTGAATTTGATTTCAAACGTTTAAACCGAAGATCTGAAGACTTCTTATTCACCACCATTTTATTGGAAATTTCATCACACTTTAAATGGTGCACCACTTTTGGCATCTGTAAACACTTCTTTTTCAAAGGCTTTCCTGTGAAGCTTCATAGTTAGATTTTGGAGTTTGTTCTGTTATAGTAAATATCATATATTTTTAAATGTATATTGTATACACTCTAAAAACAGAGGTACGGTGTAGATAGTGTTTTGTACTCAGAGATACATCTATAAATGTACAACATTGTAATTTTGGTACTTAAAATTACCAAAGAATATGTGGTACAAAAAATATGTGTAGAGAAAAGGATTCCCACTGAAAGATTCCTTATTGTATAGGGTACAGCCCCCAGCAACAAGTTTTGTACTCTTTTAAATACAAATATGTACTTAATTTTCCTTTTTCTGTCTTTTTTTATTAAATATATGTCTAAATATTTTTGACTGTTTGAAAATTTCAAATAGATCTCATAAAAATATATACATTTCCAGAAAATGTAGATTCACAGAAAGCAGAACAAATCATAGATGAGGGACAATAAATATGTCATGCCCTATTGTTAATGGTCTCTAGAAGAGAAATAAAGCAAACAAACAAACACTGAATATCTGTTAAGCAAGACAGTACAATGTAATGTTTTATTCAAAATGTTTATTTTTGAAGGGCTGGAAAATGATCATGACAATTTGACAGCATGCACGGTCCTCTTCAATGAGTTGAATGAATATCTCAATCATAAAAATGGTTCTTTAAGGAATTATCCATGGAAAAAAAAACAAAAGCTTCTTCTATGGGAACTTTTGGTTGGTACCTTAATTTTAAAGATTTTACCCAGCCAATGTATTCAGGCCACAGGATAATGATAATACAGAGAGTAGAATCTCTCAAATGGAAGCTCAATTCTTCTTCGAGAACATCTCACAGCAACTTAGTCAAATAGAGAGTGCATAATGCATTGTAATTGCAGTTCCTAGCTATTCAGCAGAACCCTTGGGAAAGTGGATTAGATGCAGTGTCTCCTGCATTTGCCTGTAGTAGTACCATTACTATGATCTTCAGATGATAATATTAAGTAAAAAAAAACCCTTTACGTATAAGGGTTCCAGATAGGGCAGCCTTTTCATTAAAACCTGTGAATGGAGATTAAAAAAAAAGAACATTTCCACAATCTCAGCTAATTTCACCCCCCGTTGTCCTCCTTTGGCACTGCTGATAAAAAAAAAATACAGTACTGCAAAAGGTAAATATAGTTCTTCAAAGGACTGATCAAAAAGGAAATAAAAAAACATGAATTTAAATGCCATGATATACATGACAGTGCATAATTTATG
Organism: Acestrorhynchus altus; assembly: GCA_034509495.1. NCBI lineage: Eukaryota > Metazoa > Chordata > Actinopteri > Characiformes > Acestrorhynchidae > Acestrorhynchus > Acestrorhynchus altus. The sequence continues at coordinate 8,356,919 of CM067519.1, read as the reverse complement.
CTGCCATACACATTTAATCAAGGAAACAAGATGAGTGAGGTAACTCATGATTACGAGCTAAGCTGACATCAAAGGCGAATAAACTGATTTTAATAAGTGATGATGAGGGGGAACATATTTCTAAAGTTGATAATGCTCCAGGAAGCTTTACAGGAAATCTATCACCCTCTAGGACTTAAAGGAAAGAGTAATGTGTGTGAGTATGTGTGTGTGTGTGTGTGTGTGTGTGTGTGTGTGTGTGTGTGTGTGTGCACGCCCAATCACTTACGCACATTATTGCATAGTCAGTTCACCTATCATTTTTGGTAAGAGACCAGATCACTCATGGATCACGCATGGAGAACACGCCAAACTTCCCACAAACAAGAGTGAAGACCAGAGTGAACACTGAAACCCATACCACTGAATCTATCTGGCACAAACACACACACACACACACACACACACTGTTAAACATCCATTTCATTCAGTCATGGACATCTGCTTGATATCAAGTTTAGATATTAAGAAACATGACTGGGTCACTGATTTGCTTACATTTACATTGGAATTTTCCAAAACTGGTTCCATGACACCATGACATGCACAAAAGTTCAGAACTGGAATGTTCCATCCATCTGGCACCTACTACCTTGCCTTGATCTAACACGTTGCCCTGTCATGACCACTTTGGCCAGTATTTAACCTCAGTCATAAATAATGCCTCATTACTTATACGGGTGTGGGTTTACCTAAGCTGTCTCCTGAGTAATGCCTGTATTTTTGTATTTTTAGATACAAAGCACCTCATGGACTTGTTTTGTCACTTACATTTAAAGTAGCAGTTCAAAAATATGTCTAAAAAATTAAATATGTCTAAAAAAGGACTGAAAAACAAATCACGTCTCAAAAATCCTGTTCGAAATTTTTAATAATATTTGTAATGAGATTACATTAGCAATGATATTTATATCAATATATCAATATATCAATAATACGTTCTTCAAAATATTTGACAGTAGTCCAAATACAGAACCTGTGGTACAATGTGTATTTATGTGTACATCCAACCAACATGCTTCAATGTCATACAACGATTAAGATAGTGAGCATGAGTCTTGAGGCCTCACCTTGTCTCTGTTCTTTTCTCTCCATTTCTGTATTCATATCCCATTCAACTTCCAAACAATTAAACTCACCGTCATCTGCGGACATGGCGGGCACCTTGTTTCCTTGACTAAAAAGGACACACACTAACAAATGACGCTGGAGCCCAGAGCGTGTCGGAGGACACCTGTTTCTGTGCCTTTCTAGGCCTCTCCTCGTCTCTTTGAATGCTTTCCTGCTTCAGGTGCCTTCTCCCAGTGGACATGGATGGCCCTGTGCCAAATGCCACACATACCGCATGCTGTCCGTGCTGGCTGAGTGTCCAGCCAGCCGCCAGACCACACAGCATGCTTCTCATACCAAGCCAGCCAGTGAGATTTAGTTTAAAAGACAAAAGGTGCTGGAAGACAGCTATGCATTCCGTTCCGCACAGAGAAAAACTCAGGTGAGTTCACTTCTGGGGAAGCTACACTACAGTATACACTTCAGGGCTATGGATGTTGCTTTGTAACATCTGTAAAAATCTGTAGTTTTTCAGTATCTTCAGTGCTTCAGTCTAAATGGTTCTGGAGGTAGCACTACCTCTAAGGCCAGTTGAGATAATATCAAATTAATATAACCAGTAACCAAAAGCAAGACATATAAAAATCTGCAAGGTCACATAGGAACCCAAGGTAACTTTTAACCAACTACAGACTCTTCTCATATTGGCTAATGATAAAGTTCATGTTCGTGTTCACTATCAGGCAAACACTGAGCAACAGTGGTGTGTATGGCAGGGTTGGAAGGAAAAAGCTACTGCTCTCCTAAAAGACCATTGCTTCCCACCTGTAGTTTGAGAAGGATTGCATAAGTCAAAAGGCTATTGGAACACATTTTTTAGGATGGATGAGACTCAAAGCTCTTTTTGGTTTAAATGAGAACCATCATGCTTGGAGAAAGCATAAAAACCTTGTACAATTTGTCAAACATTGTGGTGGTAGTATCATGGTTTGGGCCTGTTTTGCTGCATTTGGGCCAGTTTAGTTTGTCATCATTGATGGAACAATTAATTTGGAATTATACTACTTTACTACTAAAGGAAAATGTCAAGAAGTTATGTTGAGTCACTAGAAGTTACACTTTAAAACCTAGATTGTGTTATAGCGTGTTACCAAATCTTTTACTGCACAAAACATTTACCCAGGAAATCCATTGGGAGCTGCAGAGTTCACCCACTTGAGCTATGCCCAAGTAATGAGTCAATGCTCACACAAATAGCAGCCTGAAGAACACTGTAAATGTGCCTGATGCACCCGCGCTTGACCGTTTGGAACCAAACGAGTGCCTACGAGGCTGATTAGCATTCAAGGTGTTTAATGGACAGAGCATGCAAGATTTATCGCTCTTCTCCGAGGACCAAATTCCCCTGGCCTGGTCTCATCATCTTAACAGGGAAAGCCAACAACAGCTCTTCAGAAAAGATTCTTTGACTCAAAGAGATGCCATTTTAGTTCTCCATGTATAAAATCGCATTAAACATGAATGCATTGCAAATGAAGGGCAAGGCCATCTAATTGTTTGGACACCATCCTGAATTATGGAAGTCTCTGTCAGATTAAGTGGGGATGATTTGACTTTGAATAATTCATACACTAAGAGTATGCCTGAATTAGAGAAGTGTTAACGTCAAAGACAATACCCAAGGAATGGATTTAATGCTAGAATCGTGAGTGTAAAATATTAAAAATACTGAAATGTGGCTGGCAGTTCATTAAATGGAGGCAAGATGAAGAAACCCCTCTGTCTTTTTTTTTGTTAAAGGAATAAAAGTAGTCTGAAGAACAAAGGTACTGGCTCTTATTCATAATTTTAAACACGAATAGCTTAAAAAAACATACAAATTGTATTTCTGTTCTACTGAGTCTTTCATCATGTTATGGGATAAGAATGAAGTGCATAAAAAAAAGAAAGACATAAATAAAGCTAAAGAAAGCACAAATTCATATGGATCTATAGCTAAGAGGAAGAACATTTATGGGCAGTTCAACATTTTCCCACATCATTTCACTCAATGTATCCATTTCTGTTTCTACAGCAGCTGTTTAGTGGAGAACGAATCCGAGTCAATACTTTCTTTCAGACATACTCCGACAAAGACTTCCATTCAGACTCAAGTTTGGGAGGACACTGTCTGCTGTGTTGCTATTTATCAACCTGTCACCCAGCAGAAATCAAATTTCCCCTGAAGGTACCGTGAAATTACAGATTTTTTTTCCCCTGGCCTCCCCTTCAGACCTGCAGGATAAATATCACAACTTAAGCCTCTTGAGCTGCCTGGCCTGTGTGCCAGATGACATTTCGACCATGCCTTCTGTTTCTCTCCTCTTCCCTCTCTAGGACAAACTCTGAGGGTCATTGAGCCATATTGCCCTGAGCTTACTTTCTTAAACAAGTAATTCTCTATTTGTTTGTTCTGTCAAAACCCATTTAAAGGCACTTAGCTTTGTTGTCGTACTGTATCTCACTGTATGTTAGCAAAAACACAAAACCCATAATAATATTCTCCTAGGATATTACTGAACCACATCGTTTCAATAATGATGGATGGTTTTTGGCTTTAATTTTGATTTATATGATTTTGTATAGAAACTTTGCATCATGTAGAGGTTCTTTATACTTTAATTTTATAGGTATATATTAAGCAGCTGCTATGGTATCCATGGTGGCTACTGTAACGTCTCTGGGGTTTGCTAAGGTGTGGCTAACTGGTTGTTGAGGTTCCCCATGTGTTTAGTTGAGCGTTACTAGTGTACAGAGGACATCCATAATGTTATGACCACCTCCTTGTTTCTAAATTTTATCAGCATTAGCATGTTAGCATGTTAGCCTCCCAGCACTGGGTTCTTAGGTTCAAGGCCCAATCTGGATCGGGTGAATTGGCTACTCTAAATTGGTGTGTGTGTGTGTGTGTGTGTGTGTGTGTGTGTGTGTGTGTGTGTGTGTGTGTGTGTGTGTGTGTGTGTGTGTAAATGTATTTCCATATGTAGAATGGCACTCTGTCATGGGTGAACCTTCTAGTGCTTGATGCAGTCCTCCAGGTGGATGGTCCTTTCAGGTTATGAGTACCCTGTGTGTGATTGTCTAAGTGTGATTGTGTAGAGTGCTGACTGTGAGATGTCCTTGGGTATCTAGAAAGGTGCTATATAAGTGTAGCTATCAACTGGACTGAGAAAAGGCCACCAACCAGAAATATCCACCCAACAGCGTCCTGTGGGCAGTGATAAAGGACTAGAGGATGACCAACACAAACTGTGCATAAACAGATGAGCTTCTGTATCTGACTTTACATCTACAAGTTGAAGTGTCTGATAGAGTGGACAGTGAGTTGACAGTGTTTAAATACTTCAGCAGCACTGCTGTGTATGATCCACTCGTACCTGCGCACCACACACCGCCACTATGCCAGTGTTACTGCAAAGCTGAGAATTACCCTCCATCTGCGGTGGTCCTGTGGGATCCTGATCATGGTGATAAGAGCCTAACAAAGAATGCATGTAAACAAACGGACTACAGTCTGTAAATATACTGCATCACTACAAAGCTCCAGTTTTAGACATAATCTTAAACATTTGGTTCAGCTGCCAGAAAAGTTGTGCAGAATTTGTACAGCTGTTATTCACAGTAGTTCCAGCAAGTTGCCTACCTCAGTGATCTGCTACAGGAGGTGCATTTCCACTGACTTCAGAATGCCCTGGGCACTGGCAGGATCCAACACTGGAAATTGAGTGGAATTATGCACTTGGATAAAGTCAACTTGGAGCAGCAATGAGAAAGCCACCAGCATTTCCATATTTATTAGCGTCTAATCTCATTCTCTCATTTGAATGCCTGTCTGAGACCTGACTTTGCAAAAGCTCTAATCAAAAATTCATTTCTGTCTCCGGCATAAAAACACTCATTCTTTTATTGTGTTTTCTCTTTTTTATGTAAAACTGTGGGTTGCATATTTCTTTTGGGGAATTTGTTGATTATACTCCAACATTTGAAGGGAGTGGCATGAAAAACAGTGCAGAAATAGCTGTGATATTCGAGTCAGTGCCAAGAGATTCACACAAATACCAGACAGATTGTTGGAATGTTAGTGGTTGACTGAGGCATGTTGAACACCTCATTGCTCACTTAATTACAAACGCCTACCCTGTAGGTTCATTTTGCCGCTGATGCACAGAGACTGGTTCATCTATGGATGCATAATCTGTACCCTTTATGAGCAATCAGCTTCTGACCACAATCCTGCTGTTGGCTGGGTATTTTAGAGTGATGGACCACTCTCAGTCCAGCAGTGACACTGAAGTGTGTGGAGCCCAGTGAAACTGATACACTCGCAGCAACTCCACACATACTACCCTGACAGTACTCTATCAGTGTGCTGACGTTCCATCAGTGAAATCTGGTCAATAGCAGTCCTCTGTTGAAAACCCGACCAATGATGAATGGTCTAGAGGCTGCTAAATTGAGCATGAGATGCACAACAGTTGCACTACAGAGGGTAAAATACACACATACACTGTGTTTATAACAACATGTATAGTGAGTAAAGTATTAAGCTTTTAAGTGGCCAGAGAGAGTAGTAACAGGTACATTGGTATGCAAAAGTTGGGCACTGACAGTAAAATGTTAAGCAAGTTGAAGATAAAAATTTAAAGATAAAAAAAAAAACAAAAAACAAACAAAAATCTGGCTGCAACACAACCCCAAAGCATGATTGATCCACCTGCATGCTTAATGATAGGAGGAATTAGAAGGTGGGTGTTACTGATAACGTGGCCAATGAGAGGAAGTTTCTAATAAAAACACAAGTAGTTGAAAATTGAAGGAATGTGTTTCTAACACAGTAGGAAGTGTTTGGAATGAAAAAAATTATTCTACTAGTTGATATTTCTGTATTGGGAAAAACCTTTTACACTCAACACTCACATATGTGTATGTGTATATTGACTCAATATGGAGTGTCATTGTGGACTGAATGTAGTGTGTGAGTGTTGTGAGTCTGTGTGTGTTTTATATTTAGACTGGTTTCAACCCATCAGCAGTAGTTTCCAGGCATTCTCAGGACCTTTGGGACCTAATTAGTTAGCAATCTATCTGATGACAAAAAAGACACTGTTTGCTTCTATTCCTTTCTGTGTCTGATTGCCAAGGCGAGGTTTAATAAGACTGCACTGTGTCTGTCATCTAAGCTGTGTTCCATCTCTCTTGGCAAAGTGTTTCTCCTGACCCTGTGCTGCATGTGTCGACACAGTGTTGGACTTTGAGGCCTCTGATGAATTCAGCCAGGCGAGGCTTGTCTTCCGCTGTTGGGAGGGCTCTGACCTTTCATTTGATCCATTTACACCCCTGCTGTGTTTCGACCAATTAGAATGAAACAAGGAATTCCATGTATAAATAATATTAGTTTCCTAAAAAGAAAATAAAAAAAGGTTTAATCAGATTTTTAAATACCAGATATTTATCCATCCTACTGCATGAACTAAAGGGGAAAAAAATGACTAATTACAAAACAAAAATCAAATTAAAAATACCAATACCTCTTCTGTGATCCCAAAAAACATTGAAGGTTTATTATTATTATTATTATTATTATTATTATTATTATTATTATTATTATTATTATTATTATTATTATTGTTGTTGTTGTTGATTATTTCAAGAGAGGATTGACCAGATTGGACTGACCAGAGAACAGCTTATTATTATAAATACCCCAGTGAATCTAATAATTAATAACAAAAACACTCTGGATGATCAGTTTCCAACAGGATTTCTGTGATATTAAGTTGTGATATTTAGTCCTCATAAGCAAAACAAACAAAAACAAAAACAAAAACTATTAGCTACAAGTACATTTTTGATCAAAAAATTAAATTTGAACAAATCAAAGACAAGTTTGGGTAGTCTAGGATCTTCTGACATAATAACAACAACTATATCTGGCATGTGTGATTGTCTCATTTAAATACTTTTTAAATACTAATTCTAAGTATAAAAAAGAGTATATCAAGCTACAGAAACATTCCACAATACTTGGCCCAGAGTTCTAAAGGGGAAACATAGTTTATGAAATGTATTGGCACTAACATGGGTTAAATATGGGAGTGGGGCGTTACAAAACATTCAGTTGGGTGAGGGATATAAACATGAGTTAGATTAATGTATGAATATATTATGTTTTATTAATTTACATAAACACAATAAAAACACCTCATGATGTGCATGTTTTTTTGCTTGCCTTATAATGATATGACTGAACAAGCAAGAATGATTGCCAGGCTAAAACAACCAGATATAATTAGTGCAAAACTCTGCAGTTCTGTCCCAGACATATATGCAAATGATCACAGGTGTGGTCTGATTAGGCACTGTGTCTTGGCACAAAAGGGCATACAAGTGCTTCTCTCTCTGCCCTATAAAAAGGCAACTTAGAAGCTAATTTTGGGTAGTGTACCTCTTAATGATCTGTTAGACATGCCTCTATGATGCACTCAAAGACATTTTCCCTTGCTGACAGACTTTGAGAGAGGATGAATCAATGGACTGAGAAAAGCAGGATGGTTGTTTGATGAATAGGAAATTTGGTGTCATGGCAGCCTGTGTCCTGCCATTGATGGACAGCCACCGTCATATTTGTTTGCAGTGGTGTCATGACTGAGGAAGCTGGACTGCTCTTGATGTGCCAGGGGGATGTATGACAGGTGCATGCATGAGCAGAAATATTAGGACTTTTATTATAAGACTAAAAAGATGTGATGTTGTGGACATTTTGGACATAATTTCTTTCCTAATTTTAGGCACCTGGGCATCGCTATGGATGGATGGCATCCTTTGCATTTACCTATACTTCCTGTTTGGGATCCGACCAGTGATGGACTGGCCAGTGGAAGAACTTGGGGTGCGGCACTATGGGTGTGGGCCACTGAGAGGGTGAAGAGGATCAGAAGTGGTCCCCCACGCACCAGGTCGACAAAACAAAACCAATCAAAAGGGTCCCAACCCAAACCAACTCCAACCCAAATCTAACATTCCCCATTCAGCCAATCAAGAACTTCTAAAGGCTGGAATTCTTTGACTAAGATAGGTTAAGATTAGGGTTCAATCTAAAGTCTAGAGGAAGTTAGATCTTCAGAAGCAGTGTTCATGGTCCTTGATTTAAAATGTAAAGACCCTGCAAATTCACAATTTCCACCAATGTCTACACCAGTTTGGCAGAAAATTACAAACCCTGCAGGGCAAAGAACCACTGAGTGAAAAAAACACAGTGTACAAATATCACTACCATGAACGTATCACTACCATGACTTCTTATGTTCTTGGCACTAGGGGGTTGCACTCTTTAGTTTCCAAAAAGGACAAATGACCCAAGAAGCTAATAGAACTGAAACCTCAACTCTGAGTACAACATCAGAATAAAACGTTCTTTTGTTTCAAAAACACAACCATAATTCAGTTTTTGATGATCTGAAACCCTTTAACTACTCGTGAAATGCAGATTTTCAGTGGACCATTACTTTGTCTGGGTTTTGTGTGATTATTATTCCCTGGGCTATACTAATGCGTCTGCTTGTTCCATGCTGCAGCATCAACCCACTGCCCACAGGCTTAGTGATTCAGCAGATTACACTCTAATGCATATTGCAAGGCTGTGCCTGTTCACGATTCATTGATACCACATGATGAAATCCACATGGGAGTGTTTCAGCATTATGCCATCTGTGGAAGAGGATATAGCATAAAGTCAGTGTGAACCTGTAGCAGCAGTGACTTTGATACCTCCAGCACTGAGTCAGCGAAAGAGATCTGCAAAGGGGAAACAATCTCCACGGTGATTATCTGAGATTACCTTTTATCACAGTGGTAACTGTTTTTTTTTTTTTTGTTTTGTTTTTTTTAAACATTGGGTTCATGATAAAAGGACCAACATAAAAAGCAAAGTTACATTTATTTGTAGAAGCCCCATCATTTCTGTCATTTTGATATATTATATAAAGGCGATGTGCACAATGCTAGAGAAACATTTTTGAAGAAAATATACGATATTTGAATTCAAGAATACTACAACCACCCCACTCCCTTCGGTGCTTCTTGAGAAGCTCCGCCCCCCAAATTCATGCAAGCACGTTGCCAAGGTAACAACACTGGCTTCCAAATCAAAAGAAATCTGATGGAACCCACAACGTTTGCCCCAATAAAGGTGCACGAGCAGGAACGCCTCCTGTTGGAATAGTCAGGGCAAGCAGTTTCTGTGTTTTCCCCCATTTACAACACCAAGGCTGAGAATAAACACCAGACTTCAGTCCAGTGTGTGAACACAGCTGGAAGCTAGGAGACAGTGAGGAAACATTCACCAAATGTTATGAAAAATGTCATGAATTGAAATTGTGCATATTTCCTTTAAGTGTAATTACATAATCATATACTATAATTACAGTTATATACAATTTCTATTCTTTATTCACAGGTTTGGAAGCTGCACTGTTTGATTCTTTCATGCAAAGACAAAGTGACACTGTACACACCAGAGACAGCTGTCTGTCAGATTTATGCTGGCTTAAAATAAATAAATAAATAAATAAATAAATAAATAAATAAATAAATAAATAAATAAATAAATAAATAAAAAACAAAAGAATGTACAGTATAAGCCCAAAGGTATTGAGTTTAACCATTTCACACCTCAAACAAATAAAAATGATGATCAGTCCTCATCACAGTTTTAAACCAATTCTGCAATTAGTCTCAGAAAGACACTTATTTCAAATGCAAACACTGTTTCTGCACACTGTGGGAACTCTATGCCCACAAATATTTAAAAAATGGAAATATCCCTCCCTTAATTTTTGAAAATATTTCCATCTACACTGTAACACTTAACCACACTAGTAGTTGTATAGTACCATAAAGAGAGGCATAAAAAAAAAAAAATTAAGAAAACAAAGAGGTTTAATCGAAAACTATCCTTGACTGCCTTTGTTGCGTACTGTGGAAGAAATTAAAATACACTAAATCAAAGAAGAGCATTATATATTAATAATAGAACAATATTTACAGTCTCACAGCTCGAGGGGCCTATGTATGTGAGTTTGATCCCCGCTCAGGAGTTTGGTGTCTTCTCATTGTATCTGTGCAGGTTTCCTCCGGGTGGAAATGCACACTGTGAGTCCAGTGATTCCAGGTAGGCTCTGGATCCACCATTACCCTATTCAGGATGAGGCAGATAATTCTGCTGATTCATGGTTTTATATTAAGTGGACTGGACTACTGTCATGGTCTGTATATTGGACGTCCAAAAAGGTCAGTTGAGAAAGTACACATAATTCAGAACCCTGCTACCAGACTTTTAACTAAAACTAGTAAGAGCACATGATTCCAGTTTTAGCTGTATCCTAAGAATACATATATAGATTAATGATCACTTCACAAAGTCACTGTCATTTTATATCCCGTCTCAGGTCTTCCACAGCAAGCTTACTGAACATTCTGAAAGGGACTCAAAATACACTTGGGGAAGTAGCCTTTTTTAACAAATGACCCCAAATTGTGGAACACTTTATCCAAGTGTATTAGAGAAGACTCAGTGGACAATTTTTAAAAACTAAAAACATTCTTTTTAACAAAGCTTTTGGCTCATTTATATCTCATGTATTTTCAGTTTGTCATAACAGCAATTTGAGCTGCATCCTCAATGTATTAAAGGTGCTGTTTAAATTAAGTTGATTATTATTATTATTATTATTAATTATTATTATTATTATTATTATTATTATTATTATTATATTATTTGTTAATATATTATATTATATTATATTATATTATATTATATTATATTATATTATATTATATTATATTATATTATTATTTTCTTTTATTCCTATGTCAAAATCTGAAATCTAATGAAATCTGCATGTAGACAGTGTAGTTGTACGCCTTATTTAATTCAATATATAGGGCGTATGGAATAGATTCAGCTAAAACCATGCATACATTGTTATGTCAGTGATTTCATAGAGCTTTGTTTATGTCATGTATCAGTCCTGTCTATCTCCTCCTCTTCCTGTCTCATCATCATTGTCTTTCTCCTATGTGTTTCTGAGCACATGTGTCTTGTTTTGTTCTTGTCTCTGCCCCAGCTCTGCCCATTCCCATCTGTGTCTCATTTGTTACCCAGCCCATTTGTTATCAGGTCCAGGTGTGGGTAATGTTGTCCTGTTATTTAACACCATCTGTTTCAGTCTGTCCTTTGTTTTGTGATTGTGTCAGATTGTATGTTTCCATGTGGTTTGTTTTCTTGTCAGTTTCCCTTGAGTTCAGGTCAGACTGTTAGTTTGTATTTTATCCAAAGTCCTACTCTTTGTTTTTATCCGCAGCTTGTTTTCTTCTTTATTAAATAATCCAAAACCCCTGCACGTATGTCCACCTCCCTTCATCTGTTCAGCAAATGTATGCACATCGTTACAGTTTACCTTGTTCACTCCTTTTTTATGACTAAAATAAGTTTATAGGTGGACTGGAGGCCAAAATGCAGACAATGTCCTCAGTTTATAACAAAAAAATGAGTTTATACAACTTTGGTTTTGATCACAAGCCTTATGAAACTAAAAAGTTTCTTCACTGTTTAATTATATTCACCAGAGTAGGACAACCACTAAGGACAGCAGAGGGACAATTAACAAGAATGAGTATATGAGAGCGAGAGACAGAGGGAGAAAGGCAGAGACAGAGCAACATAGACCAAAAGCCCCTGAGAGGTCCTGGTGTTTCCGTCCACTCTGTTTGAGCCAATGACCCTCCGGCGTGGAGGGCACAGCACACAGATGGCTCCTCTCTCTGGCTGGATGTCCATCCCGAGGACGAGTGTGGGCCAGACTCGGGCCGGGCGTGGTGCTAGCAGGACCCATATGGCTGAAAGGGCACCCTGCCCTGACTCTCCCCCTCGCCCTCACTCTGCCCTCCACACCACCTTCCACCTTCTGCAGCCTCACTCCACCATGCCTGGCACCAACACCCCACACACACACTGCAATCATCAAGTGAGTGCCACAAAATCCCACCATCGTCTGCTGGAAGCCTTTCATTAACACTCGCCTATAAGCAACAGATACTGCAAATTAATGCTAATTGATAGTTACAAACATAACTGCAACAGCTATTGCCAGGTTATTTCAGACTGACAGCCACTTTATACAAAATATTCTAACCTAGTTTACCTCATTACCTTGCAGGGTTACATCTCATTAAAGGTGCCCTCTAATGCCAGAGTGTCAAAATGAGTAACAGTCCTGAGTTGTCATTTTAAGAGCCCCCCAAATCTCTGGCTAATGCACATGAACAGATCAACAAGTGTGTTCAGGTGCAAGTGAGGAATGAGCAGTACAGAAAGCAGCCAGTCAGAAGCTTCTTTGCTTTGTATGTTGAATCAGTGACCAATGTGCCCATTAACATTTGATATGTCACTATCCATTACTATATAATAGAGGACAAGTTCCTCTCTTTTGCATCAATGAGGGAACAGTTGCAATGTTTGGAACACTAGTTTTACCCTAATGCTACAAGAGAATGAGTGTGAAAATGGTTGAAGATAAAAATATTTTTATTTTATTAATTTATTAGCTGTGCTATAATATACAGCTCCCATGATCCAGTTGTAGTGACAGGAACCAACCAATGTCTCAGGATGGTGTGCTGAATGAATGAAGAAATAAGGAAGTGGAGGTCAATGCCGGGGTTGTGGATTTAATGAGAAACAAAAAAATACAAAACTAACACATCTTAAACAAACACAGAGTAAAATAAAATACAAGGTAAACAAACTGACTGGATGGATGGATGGATGGATGGATGGATGGATGGATGGATGAAAAACTCAACAACACCATCTACATGGACTTATATCAAAACTCTTCTACAGGGATTCACAAAGACAGGCTGCTACAGAGGGTCTTAAATACAACACAACTGAAACAACTGATTAGGAAGGGGCAGGGTTAAAAAATGAGACACAAATGGGAATGGGTGGAGCAAGGGAGGAGACAAGACCAAAACAAACACAAAGCATGTGCTAGGAGCACATGGGAAACCACAACAACTGCAACAAAAGGTGAACAGGATTAGAATAAGACAGAGACATGACATAGTGAAAGTAGAGTTTAGCTTTTTTTGTTTTGTTTTGATTAGCCCTCTATAAAAGGAAAAGACACATTTTTGTTCTGAAATGAATAAGCAAGGTGATAATTAAGCTTGTAAAATCCCATTTAGGCCCGTCCCCCCACTATGTCACATCCTTAACTATTTATACATCATAGAACAACTTTACTCAACAACTTTGCATGCATAAAGCATCTGAGCTTATTGCAGTTGGAATAATAATAATAATAATAATAATAATAATAATAATAATAATAATAATAATAATAATAAATAAAAAAAAAAAGGTAAAGCAGGAGCTAAAGCATTCATACTGTAAGTCACAGATATTGTCCATTAATTCTAATTGACTGTACCACAATTGTTTCTGTATATCCACCACGACCACACTCACTTTTAATTAGCGGTGATTTTCCTTGTCATTACACACTAATAACAAAGAAGAAGCCAATGGCTTGTGCAGGCTGCGTATAATAAATAGGCGCATCGCATTAGCATAATCTGTACAATGCACTTACATAATACTACAAGAGCAGGGTGATGTAATCTGCGAGTGAAACGTTTATGCTTTCACGCAATCTGGGGAGAGTTTGCATACTTGGAGATAAAATGAGCACAGAACAGCAGCCCACTCTCACTAGCTTTAGCCACCCTCTCCACGTTTGCCTCTTCATCTCCATCTCGCCCAGGCACACAAACACACACATACACACACCGCCTCCTCTCTGGCTTATGTAAAGCTCACTGCAGAAGAAGAGGGTGGGTGCCTATTGTAATGCATTGTCTCTTTTACAGCAGCTATGCTCTTCTCACACGGGCAGCAGTAAACTGCAGAGCCAACTGCAGGGGAAGCCACTGGATGCAGTAATGATACTTGGCTGCAAACCCACTATTCATAGAAAAATACTGAATGTGTATACAAATGACCCCCTTTCTTCACCAAATTGTAGTAAAGCTTCTGACACAGATGTGTGGAGGTATAGGTGTGCAGCCACTCCTACACAAAGATGGAGCATATCTCCTCACTGCTCCCTCTCCACATTCTGGCTCCTCTCCATGATGAAGCAAGAGCTGTTGAAGTACTGCTGCAAGAACTGAAGTCTTATACTGCCCGTGTTCTATCGGAATTATGATAAATAAAAAGTTCCCGACTTGGAAGTTGCACACAAACTCCCCTTAAAGTCATTATTTCTAGTGAGGAATTCAGAGATCTATTTGATGTGTGAGTTCTCAAGCTAAGATGACCTTCAACCAGCTAACATGAAAATTTTGCATCCACTATTTTTTATGTTGCTCCAACAACAAAGCACTTGATTGACATGTTCATAATTCTGGCTTCACAAAAGGGAAGTAGGATCTTCTGACTACCACATGAAGGTAGCTCTATGCGGAATTTGAGAGCTAAGAGGCTTGATAATAGAAATATATAATAGAAATATATCTGTGTAACGGTCTCCTATAAATATTGTTTTTAATTGCCTTTTATTTTTGGTAAATGAAAGCACATTAAACTACAAAAACATCCCACAAAATTAGGCTAGAACTGACCTCAGTGACTTGATTCCACCTCTCCATTGTTAGGTCATGCTGATCAGAGGACCTGCAAAAAAGCTGGTTTCCTCACTGGCTCAGATCGGATTCAGCTCATGAGATGCCTTCATTCTCATTGACATTGGCACCATTTGACTGACATGCTTAATTAAGCTGTCTCAGAGCTTATCTAGAACCAAACATCGTTTCTGCTCTGCTTCTTTCACACAGGACAAGGTATGAAATTATTGATCACAGCACTGAACCACCTGAGCCAAAAGAACCTTGACTTGACATATGACCTAATCAGTGTGTGAGTCTAGAACCACAGCTGGGTTTAAAATGTTGTCTTTCAGTAGAGGCAGATTTACAGCCACAGCAAAACTGATTTTTTTAAACATTAGCACAGCCAGACTTAGAATAGCTAAAGTGTCATTTATCTGCTGTTTGCAGATGACAGGCTGTGAAAGGCTGAATTTGAATACGAGAATCAGCACCAGCACAAATATTGGCTGAAATGCTTCCCTATTCTCTCATTAGTATAATGCTATCTAGGCACACTTGGACACTGATAATGATAATATTTTATTCATTTAAAATGTAAATGTTGTCAGTCATGATCTTATCTGCTATTTCCTTAATAGGGACAGGGTGGATCAAGAGCCTAACTGGAGTCATCAAATACAAGGTAGGAATACCTCCTGAACAGGGCATCAGTCCATTGCAAGGTACCACACTCACAGGGACACACACCTAATATAGCATGGCCAATTCACCTAAAAAGTAAATTTTTGGTTGGCAGGATAAAAACCAAAGTACCCAGAGGAACCCAAAGAGAACACATAAAACTCCTCACACACTGGTCTCGTTTCCTCCCACAACCCTAGGTCCCTTAAGCTGAGAAACACATGCACTACCTGTGGTGCCGCCATGTCACAAATGCCAATGTTGTAAATTTAGAAATAACAGAAATAAAAATAAGCAAAATAAAATAAATCTAGATAAGTATTAAACTATTGTGAGGTTGTTCACTTTATATATCTTTGTACAAAAAGGTTAGATGTGATTTTGAGTCTGATCTCTTCCACTGAATCTCAGGTTCAAGTGATTGTCAGTTAGATCTGATCCCCAACTTGTAAATGTCAAAATGTCATCAATAAAATTTTTCAAAAATTTACTCTACTGATAAAATCATTTGCAATGGAAAAAAATATCTGCAGGTGAGTTGGTCATAATAACTGCAGCGTGAAAAAACCCTGCCACTGAAAGTACAATCAGCCACTGAAAGTCAAAGCTCTCCGACAGCGAGAACTGACCACTCAAGCAGGACATTTGCTAAAACCAGAGCACAAATTACCCCAGAATTCAATTTACACCTCCTTGACCCTGTCTCGACCAAAAGAGTGCGTCATTAGTTGCACAAAGCACTTAGCAGAGCACTTCAACCCAGCACAAAAATGCATAACTTACTTTAATGAGCACAAAGGCTTAGCTTTCAATTATATTTGTTTGTTATTTGTGTTTGTTTCTTTGTTTACAAATTAATTCATTTACTAGTCATCGGAGGAAGCTAATGGAAGCCTATAACTCATGTTTTCCCAGCTTTCACATGATAGTCCTAAAAAGGACAGTATATGAAAGCTAAATTCCTCCTCATTACTGATTGCAACATTTAATTACTGAATCAAATACTGGCAGCATTTTCTGTTGTTTTGTCTACTTGCTGTTCTTTTGCTAAATAACTGCTGAACCTATTTTTTCATCAAAAGGTCCTGAGGTTTCACACATAACAATAAGGAGAGCTTGTTTAGTTTCTGAACCACACAAACAAACAAAAAACAAACAAAAAAAAAACACGAGGTATTTTTAATTAGTAACAGCCATGAAAAGGGAATAAAGTAAACATGCATAGTGAGTGTATTGATTCTATGGCTGCACAAATACCATTAGTCTACAGAAATGCTGGGAAATGTAAAGGTTGGATCAGTACAGTGGTCATTGTTTCACTGAACATGATTAACGTCCAATATACAGTCTTATGCAAACGTTTGCGCACTCCTGATCTTTTGCGCAGACAAAAAAGTTGATTATTTATACACTGTAGAAAATGACAACAAATTGAATGAAGTGTATCAAACGAAAGGAAATCAATGAAAATGAACACCAGGCTTAATCTTCATATATATGGATTGTAAATGCTGAGGAGTAAATGATCAAATAAAATAAAAAAAAACTTTATATGCTACAGTATCCACTTAGTTCACAAAAGTCAATGAACACCATTTACACTGATGTGCGATATTTAAATATTATCTAAAATCATGATATATTTGGAAAATAATATAATATTCATCTTCATCAATACTGGCCAGCACTGCCCTGCAGTGTACAATGAGTCCAACTAAACATATGGTGTACTTTTTTTTATGAGATTTTATTAGATCTATATAACATTATTCAGGAAATGATTTGTAGAGTTTTTCCGCAGTGAATTTAGAATTTTTCCTTTCTGGTTGTTAATCAGTTATGCACAGCCTCTATTTTATCTCATGGAGCTATTTGCCATTTAGTACATATTATTTAATGATTCTGCAATCGTTAGGAAGTAAATTCACTGAACTTCAAAGCAGCACCTCCGTAGCATAGTCTAATAAATAATTCACAAAGGCAAACAAAAAAACAAACATTGATCTTGGAGAGAGTTCGGAGAAAGGAAAGTATTGGATGCTTTACCTCATTAAATGCTAGCAACTGTATATCATTAAGCAACAGGCACGCAGGAATGACAAAATGAAGGCAGTAATAGACACCATCACTGAGATTGATCATAGGTAAACATGCAAGCTTATAAAATCGAGGAGATGCTGCTACCTCATTATACTTAATTAAAGTAAATTGAGGAAAATAGTGGATCATTATTACTGCAGGAGAGCTGAGTGGTTTTTGCCTAGTGAACATTTTTCTTTTCTGAACATTAAGCTATTTTAAAACAGGATATTGAGCCGTTTTTTGTTTTTTTTTCAAGAACGCAACAGATGACATTAGAAAATATGAGCTGAAGGCTTTCTTTGGATTTCAGTCAAAAATAATCCTGTCCAGCTGTTGTTGGGTTATAGATTTTAACTCTGATTGCTCTTGAACAGCAGGCTTATCTTTTTGGGAAAGCTCATGACTGAAAGATTTTGTCCAAACTGAGCTAAGGAGGTGCTGATTGAGTTGTTCTCTGTGCTTCTAAAAATAAGTGGACTCTTTGCTTACCTCTGTCTGTCAGGGTTGTGAGCTGGACAGAAGTGGGAAGCATAGGCTGGGGTTCAGGATTTAATAAAATAAAGGAAAACAAACAACAATCGGGGTACTCAAACTAACACAAAGAACACAAAACTTAATCTAGACAAACAAACGAACAGCGTGAGAACAGACTTACAAACATTACAAACCAACAGAATCTCAACTGACAAACAAACCATGAAGAAAACAAAGAGTTCCATTAGAAAGGGTAAAAACTTCCAGTTTGTAGTTAAAAAAAGAAAGAAAGGAGAAACCTTAACATTTTTTAATCACCAAAATCTAGTATTTATGAGAGACAGTCACACATACCAGATACCGTTATTGTCAGGAGATCCTGGACTACTCAAATTTACCTTCATTTAAGATTTTATTTTCTTATAAGAACTGAAAAAAATAAGTTAAATCTCAAAAATCCTGTTGGAAATTGACTTTCCAGAGTGTTTTTGAGTAGCAACAATGCAAGTATTTTGAAGAATTATAGGTAATGATTACATTAACATGGATGTTGATGATGATAATAAGTTCTTCATAATACTTGACAGTGGTATAAATATCATAAAAAACAACAACTTGAATATTAATTAATTATTTATTTATTTACTTATGTATCAACATCTCAGGTTTGTTTTATTCTGAAAGATAGCCCCTCTCATTTTCATCTATAATCAGGATCAGTGACCTCATTAGCCCTGGCCGCTCTCACTGATCAGAGTCTGCAAGCAGGTTGAGCATGTACACATGTAAAGAGCAGAAAACATGCACTGGAAGGCTCCTTTGGGATTTAAACTGGGATTAAATTCAGTTGGAAACAAGTGAATTTAAGCGATTTCCAAATTTAAGATACAATGCCTTGAGAAACCTGAAATTAAAATGGATTATATGAGTTTAATTTTGAAGCAAAAAACAAATAGGACAAAAAAACAGAAAACTTTAGCTTGAGCTCCTTCAAGTTAGATGATTTCAAGTTAGGTGGTTTCAGAATTAAGTGCTCATTGTCTTTATTTTTTAGAGATATTGGATGCTTAATCTAAATCATGAACACCATTTCAATACCTTAAAAAAACAGACATTCAAGAAGCATAACATATATACATAGGAGGTATATATGTGTGTGTGTGTGTGTGTGTGTGTGTGTGTGTGTGTGTGTGTGTGTGTGTGTGTGTGTGTGTGTGTGTGTGTGTGTGTGTAAAATTATGCATGCCAGTCTTTCATAAGAATATATATGCATAGGTCATGAAAAGGTTACAAAGCAGGCACGTTGAAATCCAATAATTACAACAAAGAATGTAATTTCAGAACCTGTACCCACAACCTAACACTAAACCTAACCTAACACGAACCGTAACCCTTACCATGACCTAAACATAACCTAAATTTAGCCGTAACCCAACCATTACCCTCACCCAAATAACATGAGTTTCCATCATAACAGAGAAAACAAGCATGTGACAACTGTGTTTTCTCAGTTGTTCTTCAAGTACATGGCAGGCTAGCTTGTGTATGAAATATACAAAATACATATTTCTTGGGTTACACTTCAATATTTTTTCTTTATATTTTCAAATGAAACTGGCCTTCAATTAGAGAATTTTGCATTTACAACAACCATAACCATTGTTGATTGTTGGGGTGTTGAGTGTGCTTTTAAAAACTGGAGCCATCTCTTCCACATTTAATTGATTCAATTTTGTTTGGTAGCTGTTTTTATTTAAGTGCAGTGTCTCTGTGCTTTTTCCACCCATGACCAAAACATATCAGAAACAAATTAGTCCTGTAATGTGGTTTTAAATACATAGTCTAGTCATACTCTATATATCCAATTATTTGTGGGCAAACGTTTGATGCATTTAATAACTTTAAATCCTCACAGCAATGCAAAATCTAGTAAAAGTTCTTCCCTAGACAGTAGAGTTATTCCAACAAAAGCAAATTCAACTCTTTAAAAACATTTCAGAAGAATTAAAGAATATATTGAGTGTACAAATGTCCCAATACATATGTTCATATATTCTAATTTGAGTAAATAGAATATAGAAGAAACTGTTACATTTATAATACCATTTAGATCCATAGTCTGGACACTGTAATATCTACAGTTTTGGGAATGCATGCAAAATGTAAGTTGTACAACGTAAGTTGCAAATATTGTGACAAGTGTTGGATTGTTATGAAGAAGAATGCAATGTTTATGAGCAGTGGGCAAGACTGGGTACAGAGAAGGCCCCTATCAGAGCTTCATTCCAACACAGCAGAGCTGGGAGAATCACACACAACATGACTCTGGCTTCTGCTAAGTGGCATGGCTGAGTGAGTGTGTGTGTGTGTGTGTGTGTGTGTGTGTGTGTGGACTGTACCTCTCAATATGTTCTGCTGTTGAAATATTATTGCACATAATGAATAGCTGTATACATATTTCTGTATCTGTATTTATCATATACATGCGTCACATTTCTGGTGCTTATGGGACACCCCGTTTTTAGAAAATCTGACCAATAACATATTTCTAAAACTAGCGCAGGTACCATCCTTAATTACGTCTTTCACATAGCATTCTTTGACAAGCCTAGAAGAGACGAGGGGCTTGATCAGAAGCTACTCTCTGTTCTCACTCATCTCTCTTGGCATGAATATACTGTATTTGTTTCTTTTCTCAGAATCTTGCCTTTCTTTGACCTTGCGAGCTTCATAGAATCATAGAAGAAATGACGAGCTTACTTCAAAGGAACTCTGAGTCTTCAAACGTGGAGGTGAAGTTTACCAAGGCAAGAACAAGCTGACACTTCCTTCACCTTGCTCTGAATAGTGTACAGTGTCATTCCCCTGTGTTCGTTTTGCATATGTATTACAGTGATTGAAGTCAATGAAATTGAATAGCCACTAATAACCAGCAGCCTGGTATCAACCTTTAGATCGACATGGATAAATAAAATAAAAACATCCACCCATCCATCCATCCATCCATCCATCCATCCATCCATCCATCCATCCATCCATCCATCCATCCATCCATCCATCCATCCATCCATCCATCCGGGGTTCGGGTCAAGGGGGTAGCAGACTAAGCATTGAGGCCCAGACCTCCTTCTCCCCAACCACCTCTTCCAGCTCTTCTGGGGGGATTCCAAGGCGTTCCCAAGCCAGTCAAGAGATAAAATATCCCCAGCTTGTCCTGAATCTTCCCCAGGCCCTCCTCCCAGTCAGACATGCCCAGAACACCTCACAGGGGAGGTGACCAGGAGTCATTCAAACCAGATGCACAAACCACCTCAGCTGGCTTCTTTCAATGTGGAGGATCTGTGGCTCTACTCAAGCTACACTGAAGGTCAGCAGCTCCCCATCCTGCGTAAACCCTCCTGGGCTGCCTGACAGTTTGCCAGAATCTTCTCCGAGGTGACCAACAGTTTTTTTCATAGCCTCCCCAAACTCCTCCCACACATGAGTTTTTATTATAACTATTTATTGATAATAGATCATACCATGATTATGACCACCATGGTTAGATAGGGTACATCTAATAGTTTATGGTATGTGTATCATGTCTGTACACACCTATCATAACTACTGCCTGCACAGTGCAGTTCTAAGAGTTAAGAAAATCTGTTGATTCTCTCTTCAACTGTTCACCCCAACTGACTTAATCTGCGCACTAATAACTGGATGCCTCTTTGGGAAGTTTTTAAATTTGGATTTCAATTTTTACCAGCTTTTCCCAATAAGCTATTCTTTTTAAGGAATAGGTAACCAAGCCATTTAATCACATGTTTGCCTATTTTAACCATACATTCAGAACCTGCTTACTGAATCATGTCTACAATGATGGAACAATAAATCAGTAAATCATTTCAACATAGGCAGCATATTGGCTTGCATTTGGGTATCTGCCCTCAAATGTGAAGAAAGCTTAAAAATGTCTACAAAGAATAATCAGTTTCAAGAAAGCCTTGAGCTTTGTAGTAGAGTATCACTACGTTTGAAAGCTCGCTACTGAGTAAATACTTTCTATCAAAGTTTTGAACATTTTCAATTTTAGCAGACAATCAATGAGACCCATTATCACTGGAGACTGAGTAAATACAGTGCTGGGGGGAATATCAAATGAGGAGCAATCTCTCCAAAAAAAAAATTCTTATTCTCATTATTAGCTTGAACCATATAAACCAGTCCAATTGAGAGAAATATTGGCTCAAATAAAGGGAAGCAATATTGGCAGAAATATAGAAAAGAAATGTAATCACAGGGGAGAGAGGAGTGTTGTTATTTAAACTAGACTTTCCGGGCAACTTGCACTTCATCTCATTAAGGCATTATTGCTCAGTGTGTGTGTTCTCCAAATCACAATGTCTTAGCATTTGGCTGTCATGGTAAAAGTAATGGCATTTGGAGTGAGTGACTGCCATCCAATGCAAATGTCACAGTTCTCCATCAAGAAGTATGTAATTGATTTGTGTTTGCAGACACCTTTGTGGCACCTATATGAAAGGGCAGAGCAGAAGAGCGTAGAGGGGTGGCCTTTACCATGCTGACTATTTGCAGTGCTCTGTGTGCACTTCTTGTGCACGGACAGCCAGGGCCCAAATCCAACCAGCTTCCATTCAGTCAAGCTGTGGACAATCTTCCCATGATAGTGAGAATATATTGAGGACCTCACCAAAAAACAGATGTTCTTGATAGATGACTTCTTGAGTTTTGGATTGCAACTTGGGCAGTGAAAGATGATGTCATGTAAAATCATAAGGACATAAAACACAAAAAGGGATATTGAAAAATAGCCAGGAATTCCAGGGAGTTATGAAATGTATGAGTGGTGTAGACTGGGGACTGAAGGGTATATATTAAATTTGAATTATGTTAACACTTTAAATCACTTTACAACTATAAAATGATAAATGTCAATACACAAATCAGCACTTCATGTCGAGAAGCCCTATTCTGGACTATTCCCAAATACTTAACCTGTTACACAAGCAAACAAGCAAACAAACAAATAAATGGCATTCATCTGGCATCTGTTCGGATGCTGTTATAAATAAAGTTCCCAATGTTGTCAACAGCCATTATCATTTAACTAACAATATACCACGTCATTAATAGATTTATTACTAAATGGACCTGAATGTTTATGAATAAAAATCATCAGGTCTGATGGATGCTGGGTAATCGTTTCCTCTCCCATAAGCACTCTGCGGGGCAGAGAGGCACAGACAGACAATCACATACTAATGCACCAAATTGCTTTAGCAGGCGCAGTCAGACATTAGGGTGCTGTTTTTTTTTTTTTGTTTTGTTTTTTGTTTTTTGTTTTTTTCATTGGGCTAACAGTGCATTTTCTCCACATATATCATCTCCTAATTAGGAGGAACTGACACATGTGCAAAATAATGCATTCTATTTATAAAGCTCTGCACTGAACAACAGAGGAGAACACATTATGGTTAGAATTCAGCACCACTTCATAGAGTACACATTGTTATGAAGCAGCTATAAGTAGCATTACCGTATTTGTTCTCTAAGGTTTAGCATTTAATTGGATTGTAGGACATAATTGGATTGTTACATTGGAAAGCTGTGAAAATGTAGTAAGATGCTGCACATTGACTGCATGTGCTTTTGAGTGAATATGACTCATGTGTTGCTAGTGAAATATCCTAAATGCTTCTTGGCTTGGACATATGTTTCTAGAAAAAGCCCTAATCCCTTTCCACGGGACCCTGAGTGGCTGCCATTTCTTCCAATTTCTCCATTTAATATACTTTTCCTATTAATAGTATGACACCCCAGTGATGCTGTTGCATTAACTTTATGTTAAATGAAAATAGATGTCAATTTGTCACCTATTTTACAACAATGCATGCATAGGAACACAACTGGAGTCACAACACATCATTTCCCTGTTTGAACAAGACAATAATAAGCTCAAATGCTTACTTGGGGAAAAAAATGTATAAAAACATAGAACCAGCTAGCTAACGCTGGTGTACAATACGTCCAAATCTTTGTAAACGTCACTTCTAATTAATGCATTCAGCTACTTTGAGTTGTAACCACTGCTGTCACAGGTGTTCCAGTACCTGTTGTGGAGTACTGCCGATCAAATAGGACTCACAGGAGCAGATAAACATGAACCTATTGATAACTAGCATATTAATATTAAGCCTCCAGCATTGAGCAGTGGGCCATCTTGGTTAAATTGGTCAAGATGTTAGCCCAGCAAGTCCATCAAACTCAACTGAAATCATATAATATGCTGGTCAAGGGCTAAGCTTGTTAACCAGTTTAATCTGCAGTTGGAATGTTCTCCTATGAATGACCACTTGTCGACCACCTGGTCCATCTGTAAACTTAATTTCAACATTAATTTCTCATAAAAACATTCTGTAAACCTATTTAATAGCTGCTACAATTGGAACAGTTCAACTGTTTCTTAATTATTGCACAGCTTTCATAAAAATGATGGTCAGCAGGAGTCCAGCAACACCATTGACACCCCCAGATACAGCATCCAACTTCACTAATGAAGATAAAGAAACCTTCCTTAACCAAGCTGTAAAACACACAATCAGTCCAATCAACCAATCCCCCACCAGGATCTGCCATTTTACACTGTCTGACTGACATTGAACCCCCTTTCCTTAATGCAATGATTGAAGTCTTCTCATTTAAAGTCTTCTGATTTTTTTTTTAAACATATTTAATCACATGGACATGATATTATTTTTAGATTGGAATTTTAAATTAGAATTAGGTCATCAGTTTTGTTTGCTCTTGATTGTTGAAATAAGTGATATCATCATAGAAGAATCCAATGAACTCTTCCAATGAGGCCTAAAGAAAGAAGGTTGTAGATGCAGTTGAGTCTGGGAAGGGATTTAAAAGGTGCCAAAACAATTAGCAATCAGATGTTCTACTGTCCAAAAAAATTTAATTTTAAATTAAAAGTGCTGTTTAAAATTACTCAAAAATTTATGTAAAATTATTATTTAAAATAACTATCAGTATTGGCCAGGTTAGGCTGTCCTAGCAAGTTCAGGCCAAGAGTAGACCCAATGTGTAAATATGTCTCCAACAATCCTAAAAAGATTGCATTTAGTATCAGAAAAGACCAGCCATATTTCTGGTTTCACATAAAATTACTACTTGAGCATAAAATCAAATAAAGTTACGGTAACATAAAGCCCACCTTTGATTTTCTGGTGAAATTACTACCAATCACACACCTACGTTCCCATTTTAAAATCTGAAGTTGTCCATGACAAGGACATTCAAGATGGCTTGCCATGTGGGAAACGTAAGCTAACAGGTTTCCCTCCTCTCCCATAACCATAACTCTCTACCAGTGCATTTTCATTTTATATGGTTGTTTCTTTACTGATAAGACACCCCATATTTATATAAAAAGATTTATATCTTCACCCGTCTCCTCTTCATGTCTCCAGTACTGAAAGGAAAGCCTTGAGTAGTCGGGAGAGAGACAT
Source organism: Acestrorhynchus altus (assembly GCA_034509495.1). NCBI lineage: Eukaryota > Metazoa > Chordata > Actinopteri > Characiformes > Acestrorhynchidae > Acestrorhynchus > Acestrorhynchus altus. The sequence continues at coordinate 8,331,363 of CM067519.1, read as the reverse complement.
AAAAAAAGAAACAGACACTATAGTAATAGAGGGTCAAATAAATTGAACACAAAGTCTTACTCTGAATGTAATGTCTGAAAAGAAATAATAGTGGCTGTTAATGATCCCATTTCAGAGATGAATTTTGAAAAAGGAAGAAGACATAATGTAGAAATGTATATTATGCTAATGATATTTAGAGGCAAATAATAGCCATTTTAAATATTAATGATTAATTTCCATGAATCCAAGATAAAATCCTTTTCGTTTAGGCTTTGGTCATTTACACCCATTACTTTACAAATAAATTAAAGTAAAAATACAGATTGACTCTTATACCATTAACAGCCTTTCTTTTTCTCTGTTCTTAATTGACATTCTGAAGCATATTGTCTGAAATGAAATCAAAGAGGGACAAACAATGTACTAATATTTTGATGCATGATAATTGGAGTGATGTAGAAAAAAGCTGTAGCCCTCCATAATATCACATTCACGTGTGATAAGTGACCTGATCTAATTACATGTAAATGTACCTTTTCATGACTTTTCATGACCTTGGGATAATCTGTGCTATGTTTAATAAAAAGAAGCTTAATTTTGTGTAACACTGTATGGACAGAAATATTGTCCACCTGCTTATTGTTTCTTCTGAAGGGGATGAAGTAAATTAAAAGCATTTATCCTGCTTTTGTCGGAATACCGTCCTTTCTACTACATTTTTGCTATGGAGTCTTTGCTGTGAGGACAGTACTAATGCAGTCAGAATGAACTAGATGTATTGTTTGGGTAACTCAGTTGGTAGAGACTGAAACTCCTAATCTCAGTGTTGTGGTTGAAGCCCCATGTTGGGAATACATTGTATCATATTTTCAAGACTACTACAACTTCCTTGTCTTCTATGTTCCTAAGTTCAGTCATCTAATGTCTCTGCTGCATTTTTTTTCACTGGCTTGCTGTAGCTGAACATCAGATTCAACACCTTGATATGGTCCTATAAAAATGTAACAGCTCCTCCTTACTTGGTCAAAACCCAAACTGTACAAAGAGCCCTTTGAGCATCAAGTATAGCTTGGTTTGGCACACCATCCCTTAGGATGCTTGGAAGACAAGCATGCTGATTCTTTTTTGCCCTGGCACCAAAGTGACGCAACAAACTCCCCTTGGGTGTCCGAACATCTGTCTTCAAATGCCGACTGAAGACCCATTTCTTTAAGAGCATTTAACAAATTAAAGGGTTATAATTATATTTTGTCTTGTGACAAAGTGTATATTACGAGCATTGGGTGTGAATCTATCTATTCTAACATTTGTATTTGGCAGCATGTAAACTTGAGGTATCTGTGGATTGTAGTCTCTACAAACTAGCGTTCTGAGTGAACAGCAAAGCACTTTTGTAAGTCGGTTTGGATAAGAGCATCAGCCAAATGCAAATGTATGTACCTGGAAATGGAAATGTTGGATGATCTCTGCCATACCTCATCCCCAACTTCAGAAGTCTTCACAAAAGTACACAGATTTCAGTTTCATAAGCCTCCACTCTATACCTGGTCACTGGTATAGTGCTAATAAGCCAACATTTTATTGGCAGTGTTTCTATCCAGGGATTGGAAGGGTCAAATTGCAATGTCCAGACAACTGTCTCAGCATCTCAAAAACACCAGACAAGTCTTGTGGGGTGTTCCTAGCATGCAGTGATTGGCACCTGCTAAAAGTGGTCCAGGAAAGGACATCTGGTGCAGAATTTCTCAACTCAGTTCCTGGAGGCACCCTTGCCCTGCATGTTTTCATTGTAAAGCACTCCATGCAACTTTGAAAGGCTTGTTAATGAGCTGATTGGTTGAATCAGGTGTGGTGAGAGCAGGAAAAGCCTTATAAACTCTGAAGAGTAGGGGTGCCTCCAGGACCAGGGGTAAGAAACACTGAACTGGTGAACCAATGACAGTGTTAGACTCTGGGAGTGTTTGCTTGTTTATTTATAGGCAGTATAAGGAGGACCTTCACAATATTAGCCACGTGGTTTTAATGTTATGGCTGAACAGTGTAGTGAAAGAGGTTCATGTAGAATATGGTCACCTTTTCTTCTGAATCTAAATATTCACCTGGAATATGTTAATTTGTTCTATCAAAGTAACTTTTTTTTTTTATCATAGATGACTATAAATAATAGTCCCATACCCACCATATTCTTTTAATGTCTCTGTGGTGGAATTATTTTAATATTAATTTAACGATTAACAATTTCAAAATCATTTTGATGCTCCACTGATGTGTAATAGGTGGAATAACTTTTATATTGTTGCTACTCTGGGCTCGGCATGCCAGAAACTGCACTATGTAACTTTGTTAAACTGGGCTGTAGGGGGAACCCAGGATCAAGAAATTACAACTCTTGCTTAAAGTTCCAGTAACACTGGATTTTTGTCCATGATTTTATCAAGAAATTTCATGCATTTTTAGTAAGATTTCCTACAAACAAATTTTGCATACAGATCATCTGGGCATATACTTTATGGGTTGATTTCAACTTTTGTATATTATAAAATACAACACTAGCAAGGCATAGACATCACACAGTCTGTCTGATGGTGTAATTAGATTGCATAGCTATGCCCATTTGGAGAGTGATGCGGAGTGTAACCACACTTCCCTGTGAGCCTCAAATCAACTCACAGAGAGAGTTAAAGTACTTTTCAAAATCTTTACAAAGTTGGGTGAGATTTAACATTCTGGTTAAAAAAAACACAGAATTATACTGAACTAAGTTTGCTTTGCATCAGTTTATTGCTGTTACAACCCACTCAAGCATATTTGGAAATATAAACATACAGACGCCTATTTCTACATGAATAATAATTTACAGAGAGAAGCTCTATGTTCTCTCAAATATAGGATTTGTATACTTTAAAAAAAAAAAAATACATGTTCTGAGCTTCTTTTTCTGTTGCTGATGTAACCACTGCATGATATAGCTGTCAGTGCACAAGGCTGAAGGGCTTTCAGTGACTTCCTGCTCTTTGTCTGCCTCCTCCTCCTCCTCCTCTATAAGCATGTGTCCTCTTCCGTGAAATGTCCCTGAAATGTCCCTGAAGCTGATAGTATGTGTGTACTGGTGGAGTGGCTAGGTGTTAGTGACTAAGAGCATTTACAATAATGTAACTTATGGGCACCAGTCCATAAATACATGGGCTTGCCATACAAAAACTTGTGATAAAAAAAAGACCACATCATTTAATCACCATTGTTAAGCTGTCACTGTTTGAATTTGGGTTCAGAGGTTGTGTACTGAGGGCAGTTATGAAGGAATTGTCAGAAGTAGCTGAAAGCTAGTCAGTGGTTGTGGATCAGCAAGGCTGAGGTTGAGTGGTGTCGGGCAGTGTGAGACTGAATGCATACCATTGCTGTAGTTTGTGTGTAAAATCTCATGATATCTCATGAAGTGAGCTTGTAAGGCAGCGGGTCTGGGATGCAAGACTTCACTGTTGAGTCTTCTGGAGGTGTCATGGGCTTCCTTCAGTGAAACACTAGTGATGAAAGGTAAGGTAGGGTAAGGTAAGAAAGGCCTACCTGCAGAACTCTGTGACGAGCTGGCAGGATAGTGATTGGATTATAGGTGAAGTGAATGGATGGGGTTAAATGTGTAGCTGTTAAATGTAGTCAAATGTTGTCAACTTCATGTGTTTTTCTTCAGACAGTTAATGTTTAAGGTAATGTTGCTGATTTGATCACAAACGACCACAGCAACCTTAGGGGTTTGGTGTAGGGGCTTGTTTAAGGTACTAATGTTGCTGGTTGGACTATAAACATTCACAGCAACATTGGATGTGGTGGGCTCTATGTATAACCCTTATATAGAGATTTTTTTTTTTTAAACTTAAAGCATCTTTGTCAAAAATTTCACTTGATCTGCAACAGTTTTGCACAGCACCTCTTTACTGAATATCATGTTGCAAGTTTTTGATTCTGTTGCAGTTTGAAAGTGAAAAAATGCTATAAAGCAAGACGTGAGAATCATGTTATGCAAATGTAGGTCTATTTAACAAAAGCTGTGGACTTTAAGCTTTCGGCTTCAAGTATCTGTTTAACTGAGACATTCTGCATGTTGTACACTTATAACTATAACAAAATAACAACTGAAATCAGTTCTGGAGGAAGTTTTACCTCTGAAGCAGAAAAATTGCAATTGGTAAAGACAATAACCAATGGAAATAACCAGTTGGTGGAGATTTGGAAATGTGCATCTGTTCCTCAAAACCTTATATGTGGAAGGAAAGTATGCTATTTCATTTCAAATTTTGTTGTTTGTTTTAAAGAAGTTCCTTTTCTGTCATGTTGATTTCTCAGGAGCCTGCCTGGACAACTATCTAACTAGCCTCTAAGGCAGCATTTTCTTTAATTGCTTGCTTATTGGTTAACTAGCTAAGTAATACTGTGCGGGAAATCTGTCAAGAACACTGACTTTTGTTATTGAATATGAGCATTTTCTGTGGTAATGATGTGCTTAAGATAAAAAGGTCACAGTGTTACAGCAGCAAAGAGATAACAAGGCACTGAGTACAAATAATAGATGTATGAACAGTACAGTATATCCACATATAAAGCTCAGAGGAACAGATACACATATTTAAAGCTCCGCCTACTGGTTATTTTAATTGGTTATTGTCTGAACCAATTGAGCACCGATTGTGCAGTTCTGCCTGCTCCAGTGTCACATTCTGAAAACTGAGTCAATATATTTTTTATTACAATCTCTTATTAATAGTAGCTAATTATGTAACTACTATGAAACTAGTATATATACCTAAAATAATGAGAAATTCAACTATGGACTCGTTGTAACCATTTAAATTTTTATGTGAACTATGTGAAACCTCTGTAAATGCTCATCTTTAGCCAAAGATTCCAATAGAAAAACACTTTTTTGGGGGAATCAAAGCTGCAAAACTTTAGCAGAGTTTTCATGCTCACAGTTTACTTTCATTAGTCGTTTATTTTTTTCTTCCTATTTTTCTTTTCCTCTACATCCTGAAAGAGCTACACATGTATAGATATTAACACAAGCTGGGGTTGATAATGAGGAAAGAAATCTCAATTAAGGCTCAGGGACACTGGGGACCAGTGTAGATCAAAACACCATGATGGCACTTTTAATGATGGTGACATTTGACCTCTGAGAATGAAGCGCTTTGGGCAGAACAACCCTCTCAGCAGTGTACAGTGAGCTGAAGACATTACAGCCACCACCTGCAGAGAAGAAGGACCCTGACAGGCAACAAAATAATAGTAAAATGAGCAACTATGATATTTTTTGCCTTTTTGTGCAAGCTTTTTAGCCCAGCTTTCAGTGCATCTAGCTGACAGAGACCGTGGTTTATTAGCTGCACTATGTAATAAGATCAATTTCAGTCTTCATAATGAAAACACATTGTTATGCACGTTATGGACACTGGAATAACCCAAAGTTGAACTATACTTAAACAGGAGAAAGAAACTTGAAAATGAAAAAGCATGCATTGATGAAAATGACCAACAGGGGGCACTGAAGGGAGTTGTCAGAGGTAGAGTGTGAGGTGCATTTCACAGAGGTTACTGCCAGAAGTTCCTTCCTAAATTATACTCTTGCAGTCCTGCAATCTTTAACTGTATGTGCCTATGAGGAAGTAGGGGGTCTCATTTCTCAATCAGGCATTCAAAGGGTGCTCTGTGTGCCTTCAGTGTGGACCGCCTCAGCAGCAGTCTCTGATCCAGTAACTATGAAGACCAGTTAGAGTGTAAAGCTTTGTTTATTTTTATGAGCAATATGTATGCATAATTAATTAATTTAACCTTCAGAACTCTTGACCAATGTTGTGTTTTTATTCAACAAAACATTAGAAAAGTATTTATAAGAGAGTCACATGTCAGATTTTTTTTTTCAGGGGATCCTAAACTACTCAAATTGGTGTTATTTTGAGATTAAAAAAATATGATTATTTTAATATGTTTATGAATTTGATCAAAATTGTACTTGCACCTACAATTCTTTTATGTTTTGTTGCTTATAAGGACTTAAAAACACTGATCAGTCAGAGTCTGTGTGCAGATTGAACATGCACATGTGGACAAAGCAGTAAACATCTTCTAGAAGGCTCTTTAGCATTTAAACTGGGATTTAATACAGTTTGAAATAAATACATTTTAGATGTTTTCCTAGCTCGATTACTCGTTGATTATCCCTCATAAAAAATTATGGTTAGACATGTGTATCATGTTTGTAGGTTACTCTGATCCTGATATAGCAACCTGGTTATGAAAATGGTATGTAACTGCCCACAAATTGCAGATCTTTGGTTTTAAGAGTAAGTTGTTTTTGAGCTGTTGTATGCTGCATATCTAAATGCTGGCACTGCAGAAAAAAACAAGAAACAAAAACAATAGTATAAAAAATAATGGGGCGGTACATTGGCACCACAGGTGGTGCACAGGTGGTCGCACAGCTGAGAGGCCTGTGTGTGTGGGTTCGATATCTGCTCAGGTCACTGTCTTTTGGTGCGTTCTTCACTGGGGTTTCCTCTGGGAACTCTGGTTAAGTGTATGGAGGAGATGGTGATGAAAGCACTAACATCCTTTCACTTATTATTAGTAATTTCTTTTTAATTAATGAAATGTAACACCCACAAGAGATACGAGACCATGTACCAGTTTTTTTGGCACCTGTGAAAATGAGAAAAGCTCCTTATCTGGGCAGGAAGAGTCTATTTTAACATTAGATCTTAAATATTAGGATACATACAAATAATATTAATGCACAGTAGTGGTTTTACATCACTTTGTTCATTAAAACTTCTTCAAAGTGCTCCTCATGGGATTCTACCCTGCTTAAAAATTCAAGCTCAGGGCCATTCAAGCTTGCTGAAAGCTGGTTTCTGATGGTTTAAGCTGGTCTTTGATGGCCATAGTAGTAATGCTATGTAGTAGTAATGCTAATGCCCAATGTAAAACTAGCTCCTTTGTCTAATTTTGACCAGCATGGTGTTTGTTGCATTTAACTTGGTAATGTTTGATGATGCTGGACAGACAGGTTGATCAGCTTAGTGATGCTGGTCGTGCTGGTCATGCTGGGCAAACATCATGATCATGTTGATTAACCAGCAAGGTCAAGCTTGGTCATATTGGTTGTTTAGCTTGGTCGGGTTGATTTTCCTTGTAGATCAGCCCCAACTAGAAAGTTTTTCCAGATTTCTAGAAGTTCTGAGAACATTTTTATGTATTTTATTTATTGGTATTGCAGAACTAGTGCCTTGTGATCGGTGGTAAGCATTCAGGTCTATGAGCACTGCAATCATATCTAGTTCTTGCTGGGAACTGTTATGATGTCCTGCCAAGTCAACAAAACATTCAGCAATGGGAAGGTGAAGATCCTGAGTCTGAATTATGTTTTTGGAATGAGCTGATTTGTACAGCATTTTTTACAACTGATGTCACAAAGCAGCTTTACAAAAATGAGAAGATTAACTTCAGCACATGGAAAATAAACAATAAAGACGTAACCCATAAGGTCATAAGGTGACAGTGGCAAGGAAAAACTCCCCCAGAGCTTGAGGAGGAAACCACGGGTGGGCCCATCCTTCTCTGATCAAATTATTCATACATTATTGATAAGGGGACACTGGACCACCACATGTCTGCTGTAATTATCAGGTGTCCTGGAGTGGTGATGATTTATTTCTACATATTCAGTGATGGAAAGTGGACAACTAGACCAGAGCAAGGTGCAAAACTAGTCCAAGTCCAGTAGTGGAAAGATGGGCAGTCAAAGAGTGTGAGAGAGTTGCAGTGGAGCTCAAGGTCAGCCTCTGAAGGGGTGGCATGGGAACCCAAGGTCAGTTTCCCATCTGTGTCAGCCAGGGCTAGAGGATCATCATTAACTCAGAAAAGGTAGAGATGTAATTAGTTGTGTTTACATTCATGGTGAACAGAAAATGTGAACATTTCCAGAGCGTGGCCAGTGACGCCAGCAGATCTGACTGTAACAGCCTAAATAAAAGGAGAGGACCAAAAGGTAATATCTACATGGGTCACTCTGGAACATTGAAATCCAACAGCTCCACTACAAACCTGAGTGATTGCATGATTCCATGAAGTGCAGAACCCTGTGACCTGAGTAAAAATGATTGCTCATAATGGGAAATAAGATCTTGCAGGTAGAGTGAGCCCATGTAGGGATTTATATGTCAGAAAAATATTTTTTTAATCAATGCAGAATTAAACCGGAAGCCAGTGCACTGTTACAACTGTTTGACTATTACGGATACAGATTCTAGTTTTAGTAAGGACCCGGGCTGCAGCATGGGAAACTAGCTGAAATCTAATGAGGTTCCTGATGGAACTTCCTGACAAGATTGCATTGGAATAATCTGACCTGGAAGTAATAAAAGTTTTTTAGTCAAGTTAGGATGTATTGCCCAGCTCATCCCAAAAATATTGGATAGAACACAATCATTCTAGGGAACACAATTCCACAGTTTAGTGCTCGGAGGCTTAATACCGCTCTAGCCCACACCCTGGCATTAGGCATAAAGCTGTTGTCATACTGAACATCCTGAACATATTATTATTATTATTATTATTATTATTATTATTATTATTATTATTATTATTATTATTATTATTATTATACTCTTTCAGATGCTTGTTTTCATTGTACAGAGCTTAGCAGCAAGATGTGCAGGGTCATATAGTTTAATGATTCCACGTTTTGCACAATGCGCATCAACCCAGTCTCAATAAGAGACGGATAGAAAGGTACAGAGTGCTACAAAGAGCTACAGAGGGTGCCTCCCACGTTTGTGCCAAACCAGCAGCGCCATACCTACAGCAAGTGGCGTTGACATCAGCTTGCACATCTGTGTCAGCAGTGGGTGCAACTTAAAGTAGCACACTATGCATTCATTAATTGGGGCTCCAACAAACATTTACACATACGTCGCCATAATGTTACACATCTGGCATAACGTCACTGTCCATTTTCTCAGATCTATTTACCATAAAGGAGCACATTGTAGTTCTATCATTACAGAGTGCACGCCATCTGTTTCACAGCATACTTCCTTAGCCTCCTTTCACCCTGTTCTTTAATGGCCAGGACCATCACAGGGCAGGTATTATGTGGGTGGTGGGTCATTTTCAGCACTGCAGTGACCATGACGTGGTGGTCTTCTGTTAGTACACTTGGCTGTAACACACAGCATTGCTGCTGGAGTGTTTAAACACTATGTCCACTCACTCTGCACTATTTTTATTACCACGTTGCTCCGTCTTGTAGACGTAAATTCAGACAGAAACTCATCTGAAGCTGCACAGTTGGTGTGGTCATCTTCTAGCTCTTCATCAGTGCCCACATGGTGCGGCACACTTGAAGTTGTTGGCTGGATATTTTTTGGTTAGTTGACCATTCTCAGTCCAGCAGTAACACTGAGGGGTTTAAAGACTCCAGCAGCACTGCTGTGTGTAATACACTCCTACCAGCACAGCACACATTAACATATCACCACCATGTCAGTGACACAGGAGTGCAGAGAATGACCCACCACCCAGATAATACCTGTTCTGTGGTGGTCCTGAAGGTCCTGACCATTGATAGACTACAGTCTGTAATTATAGAACTATAACATGCTCCTGGTTGGTGGTAAGTGGTGTTGATAAGATGGTCAGTGACTTTGGAAAAAAAAGGCTCTGGTCATAATGTTTTGGATGATGAGTGTAGTGTATACAGTCTTCACTGTAAACCTGTAAGCTGCTTAACTGTGTTTTCTTCAAGGCTTACATGGTGGCACAGAAGCAGTGCAGGTTTTGCACTCCGTTTGACCCAGGCCTATTAAAGAAGCAAACAGCAGAAGTAACAAGTGCAAGAACAGATTTATTACAGGCTTGTATGCTTGTTTTCATGCAGTTAAAAAACTGGAAAAGTACAGCGTTTGCCCTTTTTGCATGTGTGTATTTTTTTTTTGCTTTAACTGCACTACTCCAGTCCCAGCACTACTCCAGTACTAGGCAGATGCTGAAGGCAAGTTATTAGGTAAATACAATCTAGCAGGTTTTAAGCCTGGCATCTGACATCTTGATGTTTCATGTTTGTTGATGTTGGATGAGCTAAATTTGCTCTTCTGTATCTAATATGCTGTGCATGTACAAATGTTTTTTAAAACGCCGAACAGCTGTCGTAGGCATTTGGAAGCGCTGTGGAACTCATTTCATTAATCATTTAATCAGTGAAAGACATCCCTGGGGTAAACCCTCCCAGAGTAGGTAGATGTTGTAGCAGTGCAACAGTAAGGCAGTGGTGGTAATCCAGTAGCAAGGCTAGGCTGGAAGACCTCCTTCTTTGATGTCCTCATAAATGTCAGAGAGCCAAAAGGGGTTAATAAATATTTAAGATGATCTTTAGAATCTTTGAACTGGTGTGCTGGGCTCAGGCTTCCCAGTCCCACTTTATTGCACCAGACTCTTTGGCCCTGTCAGGCTGAAACTTTTTTTTACGTCTGGCCATCTTTGCTTTAGACAAGGGAACACGGACTCCTGCCTGGCCGTTCGCCTTTACTGATCTGAGGAAAGGGTCACATCTGAGAGAGCTTGTCTTCAAGATGTGACCATCCCAGAGGAATACAAAGCCATTCGTTGTGGTATCTGCTCTGTCGATTGCAGCTATGAGGTTATTCATCATTGTAGTAAGGGATCCAGACACTCTTCATGTGCAGTGCTATCGACACGGCTGGAAGAAGAAATAATGACAAAGATGCATTCAGTGAGAAAGTCAGCAAATTACTTGTAATGTAATTACATGTCCATTATCTACTGTCTGCTTACAGGAAATAGGGGTGTTAGTTAAAATGGACTGTCTCTTTGAAAGCATTTCTGGAGCCTGTTTAGTTTATTCTGGCCTGTGTAAACTACTTAATGCAGGCCAAATAAATTCAGGGTGGCAGGTACCATTTCTACACACTAGAGATGGGCATTTGAGTTCTACTTCAGAAGTTTGTGATTGGCTGAATGAAGTGTTCTTAGATTTGGGTTGGGTTTGCAGGAAAGTAGCTCTCCAGCACATGAGAGGTGACCCCTGCTGTAAAGATTACAACCAAAAGTGTTGATTGAAGATTATGCCATCAACACCAACTAATGAGTGTCCTTCACAAGAGTTTATTTATTTATTTATTTATTTATTTATTTATTTATTTATTTATTTATTTATTTATTTGAAAAAGTTTAGAACTTTAAACTAGTTTAACACAAACAAAGCAGTATTTTGATGTATAGGTTAGAGTGGGGTAAGATGAGCCACCACCTGTATCTGGGCAATCATCGATATTTTGTGCTGTATCACCCTTAATTACATTTACATTTTCCTCTTTCACCTTACTGCGGAATGAAAAAGCACATGCATGATGCGGAATGTGAAGATGGAATTAATTCCGTTAATATAAGTTTACTAGTTGCTTTGTAACATTCTCTGTTCATACCATTCTGGCTTCATTTATGTCGAATATATTTCATGATGAATGGACCAATAGAAATTGTGACTTGTGATAAAATTATTCTTAATGAAATTTATTCTGCAATGTCACCATTTGGAACATGAAATTTTTGCAAGACAATGCAAAGATGTTGTCGACATACCTTAGAGAAGCTAAGGCTCTTTTTCACTTTAGTGATGGATGTGCATGCAGGAAACACACACAGAATGCTGGAAGAGCATAAATTCTTGATTTATTGCCCTATTTTTTTTTTATTAATTTGCAAAAAAAAAAAAAAAAAAAAAAAAAAATCAAACAAACCTTTCTCACCTTGCCTTTGTTGGGTATTATGTGTAGAATTTTGACAGAGAATGATATTTAATTCATTTTGCTACAAGGCTGTAGCGTAACAAGATGTGCAAAAAGTGAAGGGCTATGAATACTTCCCTGATGCTTTGTATGTATATATAAGTTTTATCCCTTCTCAAGACTTTTATTCTGAAATTTGAACATTGTGCTAGCAAAAAAGAGGGCAAACAGCCCCCCCCCCCTTCTCATTTTCCTCTATAGCTTGGTATCTGGGTCAGAGATATCATGTCCCCTGTCACTGATTGGTCAGAATCTGCATGCAGGTTGAGCATGTACATGTGGAGAGAGCAGTAAACATGCACTAGAAGGCTGCATTTGCTTTATACTGGGAATAAATTCAGTTGGAAACAAGTGACATTTGTGCTGTTTTCCAAGCTTGATTACTGGCTAACAATTTATCTCACAAAGATGGTTATGGTGTCCGTACATGACTCTGTTGCTGAGATACCAACAAGATGCAGATTTCTGGTTGTAAGAGTTAACGACTAATCATTCTATATGCAGATGTAATGTTATCAAGACATTACACCACAGATCATTTTGTATGATGAGATTTTAACTTCTTAAACACTCCACTTTCTCTTGTTTTGAGAGGAATGTTTCAGCAGTTGTGCCACCAAACAGATGTACAGCATGATGACAATAATAAACTGAAAGGGATGACATCTGTGAAAATATTAGTCAACTCACTCTCCTCCTCCACTGAACGCTGTCATGTGTATATAAATGAAATACCAGCTCAGTATGACATTCAAGTCTCCACAGAACACTTGGAGAGGTTGAGTTTCTGCTGGTGTGAACTCATCAAAACTGCCTTGATTAAAAGTTTATTTATGAGTTTGTTCACATTGTGTTTGTGTCATTTAAAGCACGCTGAGAAGTTTCTGAAGATCCTCTAATGTGAACTTTTTTGTGAAGCTTTCTTATTGGTCGAATGTGAGAGACAAGGCTACAGTGGAGAAAACAACATCTTTCCAGGTCAGACTGACAGCAGCCTCAGCATGTGGCATTCCTTTGACTTTGTCCAAATAGCTTCTATGTCTTTGTGCTTCATGTGCCTGCTCTGCCCTCAGAGTCTTGTAGGTTCTCATGTCAGTTCTAGAGGCTTCTTCTCAAGTATGACATTGAGAAGCCTTTTATGCCCCTTTTATAATACATGATTCTTGCCGCAAAGTTCATACGCGCACCCAGTGATCTAAAGATGTTCCTGAGTAGTTCAGCGGTGCAGTTTGGTTCAGCAGATGGGGTAGAAGGTATGGTTCCTGCTCTGTAGGAATATCACTGTAGAACATCATTCAGTGTGGACAAGTGCGAATCAATTTTTGATGGGAATGAGCAAATACCACCACCACAATACCAAGTACCACAATCTTCCTTTTGATCCAGTACCAAAGGATACCAAAGCTAAATTCTTGATATCAGCACTGATTCTTTTGTCATTGTTCTTGCAGGTGTAAAATGCAGAATTATGTATGATTAATTCAGTGAAAGATAGTCAAATGTTGATGACATGTGAAAGGCTTTGCATTCTAATGAAAGTTTCAGCAGGACAAGTGTATATTATCCTACAGATGTTATAATTCTGTGCATATTTCACCAGAAACATATTAATATTCAGTTTACTGGATCAATCTGGGCTTGTACTGCTTTGCATGTACAGCATGTTTGAGATCTACCAGGTCAGAGTACTGTTCAGGGACATGTTTAGATGACATGGAGACCCAAAGCTCATTCTTTTTATTCATGTGACCAGGGGTGGGGGTGGGGTGTAAGAAAACACTGAAGGCTATTGACAAAAGACCCAAAGCTTTAGCTCCATAGCCAAGACTAGTTAAATGAAACATTGAGCTTAGAAACTGAAAAATATCAATTTAATATTAATAGCTTAAAAAAATACATTCAAAAACAATTAAATTCAAATATTTTAAAAATTTCCACCAAGTTAATTTAACGTTGCTATAAAATGTCAGTTTTTTACACTTATATAGTGCAGTTCTAGATACCGAAGGCACTTCCGAGTCAGCACTCTAAACAATAAAGGTCAGCCAATACTGTCCTCCAGAAAGAGCCATCCACCTGGAGCACTATGGGGGTCCACCCAAGACAGAGTGCCAATCCACATCTGGGCAAACAGATATACATTCACTCACGCACACATACATTCACACACACCAGGGCAATTTATTGTAGCCAATTCACTTGATCCATGTTTCATGAAAGTGGGAGGAGACCAGAGCTCATGGAGGAAACCCATGCAGACAGGGAGAACATGGTAACTCCACTCAGATATAGCCTTTAACCCAAGACCTCAGTGGTGGGAGGCAAACACGCTAGTCAGTCACAATTGTGATTTTAGATCAAGTACAGGAAAAAAAATGGAATCAATAAATTCTGAGGAAAATATTATGGAATCATGAGAAACACATTGGCACCATTAGTACTTTGTTGCACTGCTGGCTTTTATAACAGCTTGAATTCTCTGAGGCATGGACTTAACTAATGGCACACAGTATTCCTAATCAATCCATTTCCAACTGTCTCTTATTTCTGTTGCCAGATCAGCTTTACAGGTTGGAGCCTTGTCATTGATTTTCAACTGGATTAAGATCTGGACTCACCCTACTGCAAGGTGCATTATCATCTTGAAAAATTAAGTCATCACCAAGCATCCTTTCAGCTGATGGAATAAGAAAAGTGTCAAAAAGTTCTATGTAGACTTTGGCATTTATTGAAGATTTAATGACCGTGATCTCCCCGTTGCATTCTGCTGACATGCAGCACCAGATCATCAATGATGGTGGAAATGTTTTCTTTAGGCAGTAATCCTTCTAAATTTCACTGGACCAGCACAAAAGTTTCGTCATCATCACCTTGTCCAATGTAGATTCACGATTCATCACAGAAGATTATTTTCATCCAGTCATCCATAGTCCATGAATGCTTTTCTGTAGCCCACTGTAACCATCTTCTTTTCTGTTTAGGTGTTAACGATGGCTTTCTCTTGGCTTTTCTGTATGTAAATCCCATTTCTTTTGGGCAATTTCTTACAGTTCAGTCACAGACATTGACTCCAGTTTCCGCCACTTGTATCTCATTTATTTATTTTTTTGTACATTTTCATTTTCAAGACATATTGCTTTAAGTTTTCTATCTTGACGCTTTGATGTTTTCCATGGTCTTTTCCATAATATTTTTCTCCAAATTTAGTGATTCCATATTTTTTTCCTCTACTTGCTTTAAAAGTGCAATTGTGACTGACTACAACTATTATATTTATTTCTTTTTAATTGGTTCTTAAAGTTGGAATTTTGAAAAAAAAGAAAGAACTTTTGTGGCATGTCTCTGTGATTTTTTTCCCCACAACAGTAGAAACAGTGAATAATTTTTACCAGGGGTTGTACTGTGTGTTGCCCTGGTTTTCTGTCTTCTAAAGTTTTGTTTTGTTATGCAGTCCACTTTCTGCTGGTCAGGTCCTGTTTACATATATATATATATATATATATATATATAATATATATATATATATATATATATATATATACTCTTTCTATATATATTTATATATTTATATATATATATATATATATATATATATAAATATATATATATGTAAACAACAATGCAATTGATCATACCATTTGACTATTTCCAAGCTGATTACAGAACAATAGCATGACACAGAATACCTCAAATGGAACTTAACCTCAAGCTTAAGTCATCTGTCAGTCACTGTGATGAAGATGCTGGGATGTGTCTGTAACACATTATGTTCACATTGTAGAAAATGCTTTAACATCCACTAACATAACGGATACAGTTCATTAAGCACAGCAAAGTCTCCTCTTGTGAATTAATACCTACAGTGTTGCATTATCACCAGCATTGTTCGTTTAAACCCAGCAAGACATGAATAAATATTATAAGTGATCAATTCAGACCTGGGGATTTTGGCTATAAGGTAATCAGGATCATCTGGATATGACAACAGTGGTTCTCAGTTCCTAGGAATCCCTGCAGTGCTCAGTTTGTTTTCCCAGCTCTAACACATGAGTTAGCTCATTAGCAGATGATCAAACCCCTCAAGCCTGGAATCAATCGTATAAAAGCAAGGACTCACAACTGGTGCAGTGTAAGAACCGGAATGATTGGGACTGAAATCCACTTACTTAAGTGCCTCCTGCTTTACAACCCCAGAATTTCTAAAAACCTTCGATGGTAACTATATCAGCGCAGCCTAAAGCACTGTTGCAAGCAAGCAGATGTTCTTCAACTAACTATTAACTAACATTTTATCTTTTTGCCCAGCATTCTTTTATTTCCTAATTAAAATCCAGATCTAGCCAGGCCGTCTTATGAGTAACAGTACTAATTTCCTGCACTGCAAAGTAAGCCTGACATGCAGCCATGACCATAAACATCACTCTGTGGTGTTAAAATGGATCGTTTCTCACCTTTCATCTGTTGCAGAATCAGTTAACCAATGAAATCAAAGCTTATTTACTGGGGAAAGTGAGTCGTTTGCTCCAGAATCTGTTCACAATAGTCAAGACAAAATAGAACATTAGAACCCTGAATGGAAAAAGCCCAAAAATCAGTATAGCCCCCCTCAGTGTGTTCAGGGACAGACATGTAAACAGTCACAGGGACAAAAACTACAAAACCAGAAATGGGAACTGGAACAGACACGGGAACCAAAACCAAAACAGGGAGAGACCCAGAACAGATTGCCATGGGAACAGTTTGTGGAGGCAGCCTGGGCACAGTTCTGGAGGCTGACAGAAGGAACAGACTCTCTGTGTCAGCCCTGACGAAGATGCGGCAGGAGCCGCAGACGTTGGAACTTGAACACAGTGGGACACATAATGACACCCACACAATGACAGCCAAAGACACGCTGAAACAAAGGGCTACTTATACACAGACAGAGACTAGACACACCTGGAGAAGATACTCCAGGTTACAAAGGAGGCACAGGTGGGAACATTGATGACTGGGTGGAGCTAGGGTGGAGGCAAGACTGAATACGCAGCAGAGCCATGTGCTGGAAATAAAAAAACATATGGCAAACCAAAATAAGACCAAATAAGGACAAACAAACTGTTCTGTGTCCTCATCCTCTGAGCCAGTGAACATATCTATCTATCTATCTATCTATCTATCTATCTATCTATCTATCTATCTATCTATCTATATAGATGATTTAAAATAAAACATTTGACTCACAGTTACTTACATTTAACTGGGAATTTAATCATTGGAAACATTATCTGCTGCTGCACAATAGTGACATTTACACTTTCTTAAGTTTTACATCTTAAAGACAGATTCGAATAGCCTCAGATCCCCTGAAATTAATACTGTCTAATCATGTGTGCCTGTCTCCTAGAAATTCTTTTTTGAATGTTTCAATGAATAAAAAAATGAAACAGATCCAGATTTCTAAAGTTAATCTTTGGTCATAATCTGCCCTAAAACCTCAACTCAAGACACAAGCCTTAGCCTCCTCTGAAGGGTACTAACCCTAACACAGAGAAACTGAAAAATCAAACAATATATTCATTCACTTTGTTTTTAAGTGATTTTTATCAAAGAAAACTATTCATCTACTGATAAATTATTAAAACTAAGTATGAAGAATAGCACTGTTGCAAGTACAATGTAATACATTACAGTAATGTAATATAGTTATTACATCCCCCAAAAAAAGTTCGTAGGCGAATCAATGCTGCCTATTTGCTTTGCATTTAAAACATTCATTCCCTCTATATGCTGTAGATTATCCATGTCTGTCTTCTATTTTATGTGGATATGCTGCCTGCACAGCTGACTGCACTGTTGACTGTGAATTTGATTTGTTACACTGGAAGTGCTGTAAACTGTGAGTGATCTGTGGCATTTAATCATGCTATTATGGACTGACAGAGATAAAGACTGATGGATAAACATTTCTGTACCGAATAAAATGGAAAGGCACCCTCAAACTCACCTTAACAGACCACACTTGGTTTAGCTCAGAAACAGCCTTGTAAATCTTTTAACCACACAGAACTTATTTAGATTAGGACTGGGAGAGATTAGTGAAACATTCATATTTCAGTATGTTTAAGAGAAATGGTGATATATGATATGATACAATATGATGAGAACCTTAACAAAATATAAGGTTAATTATAAAATCTATATTTAAAAAAAAAATGAATGACATTAATGAATGAATAGATGTTTCACAACCAAAAACTAGCCAGAAGAAATGGTTCAGGTTCCCATCTGTGAGGGATTTAGATTTAATAAAAAGAGCATCCATGAGTTGTATGTGTGGAAATTGTTTGATTTCTGGAGGGAAGACACACTCAACAGAGTACGGTCTTATGCAAATTTTATGCCACAAAAACATCACAATTAAAAGAGTACAATAATAAAAGTATAAATAAAATAAACAAAATGGTAAATAAATAGTAACAATGTGCAATGTCAGCAGACACTAAGCGAAGAACGGTGTGTGCACAGAGCCAGTTCACCTCCTTCAAACCCAGAAGAACGCCTGGTACATAAAACAATACACCAACCGTACACAACAGTATTTTTGCCTTTATTTCATACAGGGGTTTATTTTCTTTCACATGTTTTCATAAGTATTAATCATAAATATTAAATCAGTTAAAAACCTCTCACATGGAGTTGGTGTCCTGAGCTGCATCCAAACCAGAATCAGCAGCTCCACTTTCTAGACTAATGTCCGCCTTGGTGGAAGTTTTAGGTGGAATATTAGGAAGAAGGAATGTCGTACACCTAAGTCCCAAACAGAAAGTAGGTTGGGATATTTTCTTAAACTCTTAGCCTCTGTGTGTGTGTGTGTGTGTGTGTGTGTGTGTGTGTGTGTGTGTGTGTGTGTGTGTGTGTGTGTGTGTGTCTGAAGCCTGCAGCACTTGTGTCCGGCAGAGTTGCTGCAGATTTGTTGTTTTTCGTGGATAATATTGTCTGATTTTTTTATTTGAAGCATAGTAAACATAGTTTAGAAGTAAATAAAAGCAGTGGAAATCATATGGCCTGCACATTGTTAAAGGAATTTAAGTCTGACAAATCAACAAGAGTGATGACATTACATTTACTCGGACTCAGTGTGTTTTGAATGTATTATGAATGAGCGTTTTCGTGTTTCATTTTTAATACATTGGCAATTCTCACGTTGTCGTCATGGGGTATTGTGTATAGAATTCTGACTGAAAAAATGTAATTAATCACTTTTGGAATAAGGCTGTAACAACAAAATGTGAAAGCGTGAAGCACTGTGAATACATTCTGGATGCACTGTGTGTGTCAGCAGTGGGGCCAAATTAAAGTAGCTGAATGCATTTATTAGAAGGGGTGTATTTTGAGTTTTGTCCACTCAGTGGGGCCAAGGGCAACGAGTGTTTTCGTGAAAATGTCATGAAACCATCATACATACACCTACAGGATACATGGCCTTTCATGCTGCCGAAAAACAAGACATTGCATTAGGAGGGTATTCAAAACACTGCTGTCATGCTAACTTTTGTAAAACGTTCTTTACTCCAATGAAAGCTGCCATGTTTGTAGACATGTACTGTATTGTTTCACTTCCATTTTTTGCAGCTATTCCTTTTCTCCCAAGCAGACAGCACAAAAAATGCAGCTGCAAATGGAGTGGTTCCTAAAAGACCCACCATGCATTTATTGTTAGAGGAACTAAGCCTTTACTAGGGGCACCTGGGGACCTAAAAACACACAGATAAAAAATATAAGTCCAAGCAGTGCTATCTTAGCTCTCCTTGTGATACATTTCAGGTTTAAATATGTTGTTC
Source organism: Acestrorhynchus altus (assembly GCA_034509495.1). Taxonomy (NCBI): domain Eukaryota; kingdom Metazoa; phylum Chordata; class Actinopteri; order Characiformes; family Acestrorhynchidae; genus Acestrorhynchus; species Acestrorhynchus altus. The sequence continues at coordinate 8,311,703 of CM067519.1, read as the reverse complement.
AAATATAAGCCTGATTGCAGTTAAGTCTGTGCAAAAATAAAGAGTATGATTCTGCCCTGTAGGTGTGCTTACATGTTTAATAACTGTGACAGAATTTTAAATGAGGATATATTAAGCAAAAAGAGGCACATTATGAAACAGCTGCCAATTCAATGTTGCAGTGTTTATTTATTTATTTATTTATTTATTTACTTATTTATTTTTTAATAAATCAAGAGCAAACACGCTGGTTTCCTGAACATTTAAATAAAGTTTCACCCTCCAAAAATATATTTCCCCACCTCAGACCTAAGCTCTATTCACACTTGTGCAAAATCCTTACTCAGACCGGTTCTGGAGGCATAACAAATGCAATTGGTTCAGATCATAACCAATTAAAATAACCAGTAGGTGGAGCTTTGGAAACATGCATCTACTCTTCAGGCTTCTATCTGTGAATATCTACCATGCCAGCACGCACAGAGGAGCTGACATTTTAATGTGATACTGTCACACTAAGAGACATGTCTTCAGTTCCGTTAAAAAAAAACTTCCCTGTGTGCAAGCACAGATTTACATTTACCTTTACAGTAGCTAAACATTCTTGACAGTTTTCCTGCATGACATTATTTAACTAAGAAATGGCTGCCTTGGAAGCTAGTTCATTTTCCAAGCAGTTTTCTGAGAAACCAACATATAAAGACAATTTCTTAAAAAAAAAATATCTCAAACTGGAAATAGATGATTTTTAAAGCTCTGTCTACAAGTTATATCGGTTATTCTCTGAACTAACTGTGTTTGTTTTAAATTGTGATGGGGTGTTATTTAATCCTAATATGGACACAGTTCTAATATTTGATTTGTATTAAAAACAATGCTAGAACATTTATTTTAGCCTGGCTATTACTAGGGCTCAAATGATGTTGCTTCCACTTTGTGGGAATATTTGATTAATATTAAATATTTATAATTAATTTATGGGCAAAATAATTTATTTGCTGCTTTCCAAAGCCAACAGAACGTCTTTTATACACTCTCTACTATGATGCTGTCCACCAATCCATTTACCTAACAAACAAGACTGTGTGAAACTGCTACTAATGTAAAAAGTGTTTTATTAATGCATTATAAGCATATTCTGTATAACATTATTTTGCTTCCTCCAAAACTCAACCAGATTGTTTAGAGAACCAACATTGGTTATTGTGTGACATCAGTAGAAGATTTTTGTTGTTTTAAAATGGAATCAAAAATTAGAAGGTGAACAACACAGAAACAAAGGATAAAGACATAAACCCTGTAAACTAAATGATGTCACTGAAATATCTTTCAAACTGTCAACATGAAAACACACACACACACACACACACACACACACACACACACACACACACACACGCACAGCTATATAATCTCCCAACGCTGCAGCACTTGGCTCCTTTTTTATGGCACATCTGACAGCTGAAGAGATCTGTTTCTTACACAGAGACATGCTGGGAAGAACCAAAAGCAAACAAGAGTAAAACACCACCCTGGTATCAGCTGGACATCTCACCCTTTCTTTTCTGTGCTTTACTTTCTAGTCCTCACTGTATTTTGCAGCATGCCAGACAAATATCGGTTAAGCACAGATGCCAGTAAAGCACTTTTCAAACTTACACCTACAGTGCTGTTTACACAAAATCACTGATTCACATTCTACACAATATATATATATGTGTGTGTGTGTGTGTGTGTGTGTGTGTGGTGTGTGTCTGTGTGTGTGTGTGTGTTTAAGGTAGTACTGCCTGTAGTCCAATTAAGTGAACCTATACAAGGTTATGCTTCCGCTCAATAATTAAAACACAACCGATGGGAGGCTGTTACGTGCAATAACCTTAACCGCCAGTAAAGTGGGACATTCTTAGCGTGTGTTCTTTACATGTAAGTAACATCATTCCTGAAGATGACAAAATCCTGCACCTAACAACTGGAGTTATTCAATAGGGCTCACCGCGAGGCGTATTCCCACCAACAACACGGTGCTGTATACACAACGCCAGGCAGCACACAAAAGCAGCTACAATCTGATACAAGCTCTACAAGGATCCAGAAGCACAGCATAACACTATGTGTTCATTGCCTCAACTGCCAAGTACTCAGACCCACAAAAAACGACTCGGTACACGAAGAACAGATAGATCCTCCTTAGTCTGGCTCACTCTTTTTATATTTGCCTCAGTACACTACGTCAGCACAGTGTGACAAACAATCATTTACACCTTAAGAGTAACACAGCATAACACAGCAACAGTTGCAATCTGATACTGGCTCAACAAGGATCCAGAAGCACAGAATAACACTGTATTCATGGCCCATTGCCTCAACTGCCAAGTACACCGACCTACAAAAAGTGATGTACCAAATTACTACACAAGAGCTTTGTAGTAAAAAAACATATCTAGCACCCACACGCAGCCCATTCCTTACATCTGTATTCTAAGCATCCACTGCATTGCCAGCTCTTCACAGAGATCATCAGGTAGGTACCTTCCTTCATCAGTTTTTCACTGAATAAATAAGCCTATGACACCTTTCCAGAATATAACAAAATGTTACTTATGACTATGCACATAGAAAGCAACCGCTGTCTCCCACCACACTGTACCTTACATGACTGTTTCCTTTATTATAAGCTCCAGAATGGCAAGAAGTCAAGTTTTTTTAGAGACCTTATCAAGCTAAAACTTAGACTACACATTGCTTAGGTTGTCCAAACCTTTGCACAGACGTAATGATTTTGCTTACAGCGCTCTGCCCTTCACTTTAAGAAAGAGACATATACTGAACAATCTACTGTACATGCATCGCCAAGACAGTTCATGTTTATGTTCAAATATGAAATCATTTACAGAATGTTGATGTGCTTTCTTATTTATATATATATATATATATATATATGTCATTTCTATCAATGTATTTAAGGGATTCCTAATACTGCATGCATTCAGTAAAATCTCTCTCTCTCTCTCTCTCTCTCTCTCTCTCTCTCTCTCTCTTTCACACACACACACACACACACACACACACACACACACACACACACACACACACACAATGCGATTGATTTGCCTGTGTCTCTCTTGAAACTAAGCAGGTCACTGCCTTGAAGCCAATGCTCCTGGAAGAGCGAGAGTGCGTGTGGCTGTGTGTGTGTGTGTGTGCGCGTGTGTGTGTGTGTGTGTGTGTACATCTGGCAGCAGAGGAGAGTGGACCATGAATGAATAAAGTAGTCAATACAGGAGATGTGCATGCCAATCATTCAGTGACCACCTAGAGCCTGACATTTTCCCATTCAAACCATCAGATTCACTCACAAAAGTTACACTGAACTTTATAACTTTATTACTTGCCTGAGTAGCACACACACATACATGTATATAAGTGTCAGCGAGGCAGTCTTCCAGTGCATGTTTACTGCTCTGACCACGTGTTCATGCATGCAGATTCCAAATGATCGGTTGATCAGTGGGATGGGTCAGGGCTGATGACATCACAGACTCCTTGTCTCCTCCTTTCACTTCTCTCTCCCTACTGAAGGAGAAGGTGGGGGAGTTGGGTGGGAGCAGAACAAGTCAGTGAAGGGCCGTAACTGGAAATGGGACAGCAGTCCTTTCCTGTGATGCTAACTACATGGAACCAATCACAGCGCTACTTTCGCTGCATCATAATATTTCCCAGCCAGTCAAGACCCTCACTTTCAGCACACATCTGTAATGCTTGGTGTGATTTAAACTCCTGCTCATTACAGAGATACAGTGAACAATATAATCTCACTGGACTTTCTGCAGATGTTGTGATGGCAGTCAATGTACTGTTCTTAACACAACACATTTGAACCTTTTTCATAGCAAAAATCTATTTATTGTAATGGTGTAGGTTTACTCACAGACTTGTACCGATGCAGTTACAGTGATCACTAAAACAGGCTCACAAATCCTCCAGCTGCGTCCAGAAACCCCAGTGCCTGCTTTTTCCCGAGAATCCTCCTCCTCTCCTCCATGACTGGATACTTATTTTCTACTCTTCCACTGACTGATAGCTTAGCCAGAAGTTTATTGGGGATTGTGTTCCAGTATTCCACCAGCTGTTCCAGACTGAGAACTGGTATTGAGGTCTTGTAATTTTGCTGGTCAGTCAAAATGTTCCAAAGCGTCATTACTGGACACATTGGCTTTAGACTTGTAGACCTTCCAGTTGTCAGCCTAGAATTTGTCAGTGTTGTTTGGGCATGAAGGGAAGATTTAGTGGAAGAGCAAGATAAAATGGACTGCGACTAATGTAATCCTTACCTGACAGGAATGATGCTGTCAGTTTGAATCAACACGGGCATTTTCTGTTATGTTTGATGCCAATAAACTATAAAAACACAGCAAAAATGTAAACAGGTTTTTTTTTTGGCCACTAAATTACAGCTGCCTCTTGCTTGCTCCCATATGAAGTGACTTGTCACCTGACATTCTGTTTCCTGCAAAGATGAAAGCATAATAAAGCCAAATAATTCAAATATTTAATGTACAGTTTCCTCCAAATGTTTCAGAATTGCAAGATTTATTGTTTTAATTTTACAGTGCACAAAAAAAAAACGTTGAATGTGAGACCAAATAACAGATTTTAGGCTTTTCTTTCCCAATGTTTACATTTAAATATGATAATGTGATTGAGCATCAGTTTAATAAATGTGCTATTCAAAACAGTACTGCTTCAAGAATGAAGAGCACCAACATCAGAAGTAAGGATTGGGTGCAAAGAAATGAGATGAGCCACATGTTCTGCAGCGAAGGTTTATGTGCTGAGACCATGATTAGCCTTTGTCAAATTGATAAAGAGGCCAAAGTACAGACAAAGTAAGGATCTACTCGTGATCCTAAATGTACAAGCTCATCTGTTAAGCATAGTACATGTAGTGTCATTGCTTGTGCTTGAATGGCCATGTCTGAGCTGCTTCATCTACTGCTGCTGATTATATAACTCGTGTTGGTAGCAACAGAATGAGTTCAGATGTATAAATGTATATAAAAATCTGTTTACCTATTAACATATGAACTCATCCAAAACACACTGATAGCTCAGTGAGGAATTTCGTCAAGGAGGATTTTAGACCTTAACCAAAGTGAGCATACGTTTTAGCTCCTGAAGGGAAAGCTGAAGCTAGAGACCCCCAACAAACAATAACTGGAATAATTAAGGATACAATTTGAAAATGTACAAAAGATTTAGTTTTACAGCAAATAATGTGTTTTTTATTTTATTTAGTTTACTTTGAAATGATTTGGTCTATGTTCAATGTCTTTTAGTTCTTACACACACACATATATATATATATATATATATATATCATATATATATATATATATATATATATATATATATATATATATATATATATATATATATATATATATACTGTATATTGAAAATTAAAGCTGCAATACTGATCTTTTTTCCCTAATGTCTTCAGAAATGAATCTAAGAATTGATGTTCCATTTCTTCTTTCAGAGGATATTACATGTCAGTACCGACTCATTACTATCAAGTTATTACAATTTCTCACTACTGACAGCAGGATCTGTATGTAAAAGAAAAACATTTTTCTTTTCTGTTTGCTAAGACAAGAGGATTTAAAGCAGACTCTTGAAGGAGAATAAAGTGAAAGTGCTTACCTTTTTATTTCCAGGTCAAGTGATGAAAAACACTAGCTGAAAATACATCAACTGAGCCGTAAAGGAACAGATTCTCACCAAGTGCCAGATATTGTGAATTCCACTACACGTAGGAGAATATTCCAGATTAAACTAAGAACTAAAGACCAAAAACATCTAAAGAAAAAGAGTCATTTATATCATGGTTTCCGGAAAAACAAAACAGCACTTTTAACTGTTGTTCAGTCCTTTCACAAAAATAAACCTCCACACACTGACATTTCAGTACAACCAGACTCAGTCAGACTCAATAACATCAGGCTTACCAACCCAGAGGTCAGGACTTCACGTAGGCTTGTTTGATTGGTGTGGCGTAATGGATAATACAACTATCTGCCAGTGCGCCAACATGCTGTGTGGGAGACAAGGGTTTGATTCCTGGGTTTGGGTGAATATGCTGCATTACACCAGTGGGAGTGGTTGGGTAAGACTTTTAACACTACACTGGCCTGCTGCTGTATTACAAGAAACCTTATAATTCATTCTGGAAAACAGCAGCTAAATGCCATGAATGCTGTAAGTGTAATTTTTCCAAATGAGCTCTGAAAGAAAATCTTCCCTTAATTTTATTAATTATGTTTTTTTCCCTTTAAGATATTTGGTTATTACTATTTTGAAATGTGATATTTCAGTTGAGTGTGTCTGCTACTTTTTTCCACTATTCCGACACAGTGCCGACACACATTAACCTTCACCGAATCCTTGACAACATCCAACAACTCAATCAGTTGAGCAACAACAAAAAGGAAAACAAGGCGAGACATTTCTTATCTACAGATTTATGAATGTGTCAGTAAATTACGTGAAGGCCTCAGGTGTGGTAATGTTCTTGTCATTGCAGAAAAACGTGTCAAGAAATTCAAGCTCATTTTTCAGAGTAAAGAGCTCGCTGAAAACCCAGCATGCTACTGTTATAGCCTGCCACCATAGCAACAAGTCAGACAATCCCACAATCAACTGGACTGGTATTATTGAAAAGTGGAAGCATTTACAGATCACAACAACTCACAAAATGACAGACCTTTAAAAGGTACTCAGAGGTGTCAATGACGTGCATAGTGCATAAAAGTTGCCAATGCTCTGCTGACTCCAAACCTGCTGTTAGAGCTGCAAAGGAGAACCAATTCCATTTGAACCTTTAGAACTCTAGGCCAATTATTTGGGATATTTATATTCACCAAAAATCTGAAAAGTACTTAAAAGGACAGTCAAACATGTCAGATATTGCTATTATTTGTTGATCCTTGGTTACTCAAATTTGTCTTCAATGTAAAAATCTCCTGAAGGTGTTATATGTAGATGTCCCAATACTTTTCAGATCAAATTTATTGTAGAGCAATTTTTACAACTGATGCCACAAAGCAGCTTCACGGAACTCAAAAATAAGATGATAAACAATACATAAAACAAAGGATAAAGATGTAAACCCCTCCAGTGACACTGGCAAGAAAAACTCCCTCTGGGAACCAGATGGGAAAAAATCCATACATGGAGCATCCTTAAACACTGGGATCCAAATTCTCCATCATCACAAACCTCAGGAATTGTGTGAAACTTTTGTCCATATAGTGTATAATGTTTTTGAGGCCGTTTGTTAAAAACATTTGAGAATCTCATCAGTAAAGAGTAAAAACATTTCGATTATTAAATTAACTGTTTTTATTCTCATTCGTTTAACTTACATTTATGCACTTACTCACAGTTTAACCTTTAAACTATTTGTTTTCATAGTTTAATGCACTTTTATTCACAGATTCACTTTTATTTATGTGCGTACAATTTCTGTGCATGTTGTTTTGGTTACAAGAACTAAAAAAAACTTTATATTTCAGAAATGCCTGTTTAAAATTGATCATCTTGAGTGTTTTGAGCTGGAATTTGGATGAATTATTTTTAATGAATTTTTAAATAATAACTTCAAAATACTTGACAGTGGTCCAAATAAAATAAAATAAAATAAAATAAAATAAAATAAAATAAAATAAAATAAAATAAAATAAAATAAAATAAAATAAAATAAAATAAAAAACACAATGAATCTCCTTTATTATTTATGCATCAAAATATCCCTTCTCTTGACTTTTATTCTGAAATGTGAACACTGTGTGAGCAAAGAAAGAAAGCAAACAGCCCCTCGTGTTCATTTATAACCCAATGAAATCCTTATTTAGTCAGAGTCTGTATGCAGGTTGAGCGTGTACACATGGGCAGAACAGTACACATGCACTGGAACGCTCCTTTGGCATTTAAACAGGGATTTAGTTCAGTTGAAAACAAGTAAATTTGAGCTGTTTTCCAAGATGGATAACTCGCTAACTATCAAGCACACCATGACCACTATGTGTGATAGGGTAAGTCTTTGTTATGTGTATCATGAGTGAAGGTTACTCTGATCCTGAGTTATGAAGCCTAGAAAATGACATGAACTGTAACTGCCTACAAAGTGTGGTTCTCGTCTTCCCACTCGTTAAATTAGGATGTTAGTCAAAGTATTTTCCATGTGCTTAAGTTCTGATATGTAGGATTTGATGTTCTTAACAAGTAATTGCCAGAAGAGTCAGCTATCTGGGGGAAACCCAGTGAACAATTCAGTCAGTGCAGTTTATTAATCCCACAATAAAAACCCACAATGTGCAGTGTATAATCAGTCGATTTAAACACGGGACTATTTGTAATTTCTCAGAGATAGAGAGGATCAGTCCCCCTTTTCCTGTGAGAGGGAGAGAAGTCAATACTCACAGAAGAGCAGACTGTCAGCAACGCAAAGGTTTGGTTAATCTTAATGTCTCTCTCTCTCTCTCTCTCTCTCTCTCTCTCTCTCTCTCTCACTCACTCCCTCATATACTGCCCATCTGCTTGTGGAAGTGCCTGATATAAATCCACCACATCAGTTTGTTTTTCTGCACATATGCCCTTTCCAGGCCTCCAGCATCTGCACTTCTGTCAGAATCTCATCTACTGATGCAAACACACACAGCCCTTATTATACAGTCATACCGAATGTGATGGAAAATAACCAAAAGTGAGCAAAATCCCAGTCAGATTTAGTTCATCAGAAGGAAACTTGGTGGGTAGGTCAGACATTGTGAAAATGCAAATGATTCAAGTTTCACACGAGGCTTATCGTTGTAAATGATTCACCACATGAGGTCACCCCATTGCTTTTAATAAGAATAAAATATCTTTTATTCTGACTTGTGTTGTAATGTTGAAAGTATACTTTTCAAGCATAGTATGTATCAGCCAAGCATTCGAAAGCAATTTGAACAGTTGGGAAGTGGGATGATCTTACTGGTGTGTTGTGTCCTCATCCTGATCTTACCATTTCCCTTGAGAACTCACTGGTCATTCCATCGGCAGAAGCACAGAGCCTTGGTGTAGTTGTAGATGACCAGTTATCGTTCTCAGCTCATGTTGCAAACCTGGCTCGGACATGCAGATTTCTCCTTTACAACATCAGGAGAATTTGACCCTTTCTGTCTAGAGAGGACACTCTCTGTTCAGTCTCTTGTCATTTCAAGACTAGACTACTGCAACTCCCTTCTAGCTGGCCTTCCTGTGCGGACCATCAGACCCTTGCCACTCATCTAGAATGCAGCAGTGCAGCTTATCTTCAGTGTCCCCAAATTCAGCCATGGAGCTCCTCTGCTGCATTCCCTTCGTTGGCTTCCTGTATCAGATTCAAAACCTTGATACTGGCCTACAAAGCCAAAAATGGACCAGCACCTCCGTACATGATGGCAGTGGTCAAAACTCAAGCTGTGCCAAGAGCCCTTCGAGCTTCAAGTACAGCTCGGCTTGACCCACCATCCCTCAAAACGCAATGTAAACATGCGTCCAGACTCTTTTCTGTTGTGGCACCAAAATGGTGGAATGAACTTCCACTGGGGGTCTGAGTCCTTCACTGTGTTCAAATGCAGACTGAACACCCAATTGTTTCAAGAGTATTTAACTCCATAAAGATTTATATTAAATCATGTTAGTCTCCAATCTGACGTTTGCTTTTTGACAGGATCTAAGCAAGAGGAATCTCTGGATTCTAGCCTCGTCTACTAGCTGAGGATATTTTCTTAGAGAACAGCAAAGCACTTTTGTAAGTCGCTCTGGATAAAGGCGTCTGCTAAATTCCATAAATATGAATGTAAATATTACTATAACGCAATGTTGGTGGCAGTGGACAGAAGGATCTAGGGGACCTACAGAAACCACAGTGAAGGAGAACTGAAATGTGTGGAGTGACTAAACAACCACGATTACAGACATTCAGTGAGCAGTGATGCCCTGCCTGAGTCATTCTGTTAGTGCAAGCACTATTGACGGACAGTTACACAATGCAGGACTACACACAATCAGTCCATTACAATGACTGCCCTTAACTACATCAACATCGCCAAACACTGCAATAGTGTCATGCGCGACTGTCATGAAGTCCCTCAGAATGACAACGAGTCATCTTCGCTTTTGTCATGTTGGAGATGACAAATGAATCTGTGTGTGCTATTTCAGCAGCCTAATCACCAGATTACAATGACTGCCATCAACATTCCCACTGCAAAATCTGCAGGAACGGCGTGAGAATATTCAAGATGCACGGGATGGATTCGTGCAGGACATTATAAGGAACCTCTACAACTCCATGCTGAGACATTTGGCATGTTGCGTTATACCCAACACCATACTGAGAGACAGTGTATGTGTAGCCCAGTATAAATTGCCCATAAAGGTCTACCTTTCACTGCTATCTATTATGGCTTTTTTCTTTCTGAAAATAAATAGAAATAAATAATCCTTCCTTTAATCCAACTGGACAAGGCTTTTACACTGCCTCAGTCCCTGCATTATAGCCACACACACACACACACACACACACACACACACACACACACACACACACACACACACACAGATAGCATTGGAGGAAAGTAAGATGCTACATATTATTATAGTTATTTATTATGAACAAACCAAAGGAAACTTTCTATCCAACCACTCAAGAATTTAAGCCAGCATGTTTTTCAGTCAAATTTTTCACAAGGTTTAAATTATGTACAGTCTTACCAAGAAAATTTCATCAGATCAGCCCAGTTCTTTCAACACTGCACTGACTTCCAGTTAAATTCGGTATTGATTTTAAAGTTCTTCAATTGACATATAAACACACTCCAGAGCACCTGCAGTATTTCATTTCCGAACCGACGGCTCAGATCACAAGGTGCTGGCTTCATATGGATGCCAGGGTTTCAGGGTGCAGCCATGTCTGTGTGACCTTCTGACTCATTTTGCTTTTCTCTTGTAGTCAGATCTGGCAGAGTTGGTACCCACACTCAGGTAAAATCCACATTCTCTGTACCTCATAAATCCAAACAGAACTAAGTCCATCTCTTCACCTTTTTTGACTGTCTGACACTGATGGAGCACTAATCAGCAGGCTCTCCTGCTACCATGACCAACACAAGGTTCTTCAGACTTGCCCTCATTTACAAACCTAGTACCACTGGAACCAAATGTGGTTCTCGGATAGAATATTTAAAAAATATTATCATCCTATTTCCTGTGTACACTATTACTGCATTTGGGAAGAATACTCTAATATTCGTAGCATAACTGAGCGTGATGCATTTTATTTTATTTTATTTCAGCTTGGATGATCGGTTATCAACAAATGGTACACAGTGCTTTTGTTATCTATGTGGAAAACAGAGAAACACATACATACTGCAGCCATATGGCAAGATGGGGACAGCAAAGGTGTGTGCAAAAGGATAAAACGTGGGAAAGAATATAATGCTCCCTCTGGTGGAGGTGACGCAGCTCATCGTCATGCAGCGAGGCCAGTGGAAAGTACTGAAAGAACAGGAATACTAAACCTGTGAGAATCACACTCCCACAGGCAGTTCACAGGGAAGCAAGAGCCGCCTCTTCAGCATCATCACTCTGGTAGGAGCTGAAATCTATATTTAGAATTACGTTCTCTCCAGCTGAGTCTCACACATTTCAGAAAAGTCCTGGCTGAATTCCTGTGAGCCAACCATGGTTTCAAATCCTGCAGCCAAGGCCTCAACAACCACAACAACAAATACAACATCTCAAGCTTCAGTACAATGTATAATGTGCTATACACCCTCCTACAGGACTCTTTTTTTCTCATGCACTATTGTCTATATTGTATATTGTAATATTGTCTGTATATTATATATTCTATATATTTATATAGTGCTTCTTACTCCTACTAAATTATTATTATTATTATTATTATTATTATTATTATTATTATTATTATTATTATTATTATTATTATTATTATTATTATTATTATTATTATTTTAATTATTTTTTTTTCTGCCTATCTTTTTGCTTTCTGTACTGTACTGATGCTGCTACTGGAACCTTAATTTCTGTGAAGGAACCCTCCCAAGGGATCAATAAAGTTATATTCTATTCTATTCTATTCTATTCTATTCTATTCTATTCTATTCTATTCTAATGTTACAACCCAGTTTAGAGTTAGGCCACAACAGAATGACATTAGGCTCTTTTGTCAGGTCAAACACTCGATTTAAATCGTAAACCTGTACAGATTTACTAAAGATTTTGCAGATTAATGAGAAACGTTGTGAAAAGGTGAACACAAAAACAAACTAACTACTACTGAAATAAAAGAAAGCTTGTGAAGACAGTCAAGTTGATATGGACAGATGCATTGTGGATATGCAAATATAGAAATGCACAGGAGACCAGGCATGGACTGGCCAAGGGTTGATCCAGGAAAAATCCTGATGGGCTACTATTGGTGGATGCAAAATGGATGCGTCCCCTACCTCCCGCTATCGCAATTGCAACATAAAATATTTAAATATATATATTTTTAGAGTCTATTGGAGAATTCCATGTTCAGTGTAATTGCAACACTATTGGAAGCCCAATTAGAACTTGTCAGTAGGATGTCAAGGGTAGTCAGCCACCAGACACATCTGCTCAGAGTGGTTAAATAAATCATGTGAGTCTGTAAACAAGACCAATACAGAACTATATTACAGCAATACACTGTATCATATGGTGTGGCTGTGGTAAGACTACATAACACCTACATATGCCTTTCATAACATAAAGTTTTTTAAAGATTTAACACAAGTTTCTAAAGCACTGGCCCTTCTTTCTTGTAACCATTTAAGCTTCGCCATTGCGAAGACTTCAAAAGACTTTCTCTAGTGACGGGGTGTGTGTGTCAAATTTTGAGGCTGTAATAAAATGAATTATGACGGGGCATTTATTTGTTTGTTTGTTTGTTTGTTTACTTATTTAAAATGAGTCACACTTGTTGCTTAACAGTTTTGGTATTTTGGAATTTGTCCATTTTATAGTGCATTTATTTAGGTGAGTTGAGGATCCTAGTTTGTCACTTCGGGTGAACCTCTCATTATTCAACTTTGCCAAGGTAAATACAATTTTCTATTTTGGGGAAATCACAGCAGCCATTAATATCTGGCCACAATCAGGACACAGTAAATGTGCCAGTGTTAAATCAACACTGAGTTTTGAACAGTGGCAAATTTGCTGTGTGCTGAAGTTAATCACCCCCCTTGTAAAACTGCCACCACCCACTCTTTTCCAATCACCTACAGGCTGAGCATTAATATATTATTATATATTATTATTATTATATTATTATTATATTATAAAGTGTTTCAGTTCCATTCATGTGTTTTTTATGTGTATGTTTTCTATTTGTCCTCTGTAAAATTGTCACAAACTGCTCATAACCACAGTCAGCTGCAACAGATAAATCTGAATTGGATGCAGCATCAGGGTTTTGTCTGGTTAGTGCTGTCTAGGCAGTGTAACAACTATATATAAGAGATATTTAAGAAGTACAGCTGCAATTCATAACCCCTCCACCTCTTCTGAACACACCACCCTTGATTTTGCTTTATGATTCAATTAATGTTTACATCTTCCACTCTTGGCTGTGAATATGAGAGCAGATTGAGCAAGTCTGCCTGATTGTAAACCCCCAAAAAAGTGTAAATGGCACCAATTATGTGTTTTATTTGAACTTATTTGGGTTCCTCCAAGGCCTTTGCCTCCTCCAGCTAAAAGATTTGCACAGCATTAACAGAGCCTGCTGGCTGATGCCTGCTAAAGATCAGTGATGTTGGTGAGCTTCTGTAGATATTGGCAATCTTATTATGTTAGACTGCCTCAGGGCCAAGGCTGCTGTGGCACAGGATCAAAACAGGCCTCAGCATTATTGAAGAAATGCTTTGTCTCCATCAGCAGGATCCACGAGAAACACACGTCCGTCTGTCGAAGACAGCAAAGTGGGGCCTACAGTGGAGCTCAAGCGGCGGGCATGATTTACTGCTGCCTCCTGCTTCAGCACCCAGCACAAACAAGATCCCATTAGCATGGCTGCCTCTATTTGCATACCGATTAGAAGAAGAGAACACACTGGTCAGAGGATCCAGTCAGAAACGGCTGCAAGGAATTAGCAACCCTCTGGTGTTTAGTGACTCATGCATATGGAACTCCTTGCACACACACATATGCACATCATTTTAATATCTTAGATAATGAGAACAACAATATGCCGAAGGAGTTCATTTACAAAGCATATGTGATTCATCACGTTTATGAGCTGTCCACAAAATTTCAGATTGATGTCCAAGATTGTTATAGGCGAAAGTATATCATCGCTGTCAAAACTTTGTGATTCTGTGTGTGTGTGTGTTTGTGCGTGTGGTGTTTGGAGGATGGAGGTTGGTTTGGGAAATAACAACATATAACAAACACTTGGATTTTTTTTTAATTCAATCTAATTAAAGCACACAACACAATTTTGTCTTTCAATGTACTTATTGATGGCAATAAAAAAAATAGATTGTTTGATGTTTAGGATTGCTAATAGACCCAATGTGCTTACACACAAGGAAATTTGTCTTCTGCATTTAATCCATCCATGCAGTGAAACATACAGATTCGTGAATACACACACTAGGAGCAGTGCCCAGGGAACAGTGGGGTGTAAAGTGCACAGCCATGTCCTGCCAGTTCAGGGAACTGAACAGGAAACCACAAGGCTGGTTCCCTAATCACCAAGCCACAGCTGACCAAGATTAAAAAAGTAATGGAAATCATTTTACAGCATTTCTTATTGGTGATACAATGTAAAGAACAGCTGTCAGATGCCAAAAAGTGAAAAACAGCAGGAATGGAAATGCACGGTTTTTGCAGTACAGCAGCAAAATGCAAATCAAATCAGGGCAACAGCTTTTCTGCTGTTAAAGAGTCTGGTCTTTTTCATTTCTTAATTACGTGAGGGACCACCTGCTGCCACTGAAAAGGGGATATTTGACTAGCAGATCACATAACTGATCACACTGCAACAAATCACGAATTGCTGTTTTTACATGACAGGACTACAACAAACAAACAAACAAACAAAAACACACACAAAGAAACAAATCTGTATACATTAGTAAACACACCAGAATATCAGACTATAACAGAATATAAAACAAATCACATCAGAATATAAAACCTTTTGACAAATTAATGGGGCACAAAAAAAGATATATTAATTAGAAGTGATTATTATTAGTAGTTAAATATCTAGACAGTGGGACATATTTTTAACCTTTAGAACCCTAGGTCAATTTTGTGGGATGTATTTTAGCTGTTTTCTGAGCTGGATTAGTTTGTTTTGATATGTCTATCATGTCTGTAATCTACACTGATCCTGAGATATGAGCCTTAAGAAATGGCTTTAACTGTCCTATAGCAATGTGTTTGTTTGTTTTTTTGGTCTCATTCTTAAAAAAAAATAGTGAATTTTAGTAACCTAGAAAATACTAGGTATAGGAGGGGGAATGGCCTTAAATGTATACACATATATAATATTTACCCATAACAATAATTAAATTAACCATCACAGAAATATCAGAAGAAAGGTCATCTACATTGGGGTTTCTCAACACTCTCTAGTTGTCCTCAGGCCCATCCTCAGGGAGGGGGAGTAATAATGCCACTTTAATCATTAAAGTCAATGTGAAATTAAAATAAGTAAAAATTGAGCGATCAAATCAAGTGTTCAATCGATAAATATTATATAATCATTAGAAAAATCTAAATCTAAAGCTAATCTTCCCAAACTTTTTCTGTAAACTGACACACAAAAATGTTTTAGAGATCCTGTTTCTGCTGAACAGAAGGAACAAAAGTCCAAGCTAAACCCCTTTTGCACAAATTATTCCCTGAATATATAGACATTAATATTTTATACTGTGTTTCTTTAGCTTTAGGTGTTGTAGGATAAGATAAATAACTAGGAAAGGCTTTTTTTCAATAATGCAAAGCCCACAGTAAAGTCCTTCACCTGGAGCTCAACATAATAACCAGCATTTCTGTTGTTTATTATGTTCATGCAAGTTACTCTGGGCAATCTCGATATCTGTGGACAGAACAGGGCCAAAATGAGGCCTAGAATCTTCTTTCTCCGAGGCACCTGAAATCATTTGCTGCATTAGTGCACTGTTGGAGGAAGGAGCTGAATGCTTAACTATGTACATGCAATTAGTGATCATGGCATTGAGCCATAGTGAGAAAAAAATCTCCAGGATGTAAACTGACTGTCCCCTAATGATAAATCAGAAAGCAGGAACTACTGCTTTACTTTCTTAAAACAATTGAAATAATAGGACAACAATAGTAGAAGATTTAATTAAAAATTATGCTAAAAAGCTCGATTATTCTCTTCACCATAAACTTGAAAATAATGTCGACAATGTAAAATAGATTTAAACTCTTAGAACCAAAGAGCTACATTTTGCTGGCAGTTACATGACGTTTTAGGCTTCATAGCTCAGGGTCAAAGTGACATAAAGACATCATAAGCACGTCATTAAAGAGGGTAATCCAGCTCAGAAAACAGCTAAAAGTAACTTCCAATTGAATTAAATCCTAATATAAATGCCAAAATTTTAATTCCAGTGTATGTTTACTGCTCTGTCCACTTTCTCAACCTGCATACAGACTCCAACTGATCTTCGAGAGGGGCGACCCTAATAACGTCACTGACCAAGATATTGGTTTATAGAGGAAAAAGTGAAGAGAGAGGCTGTTTGCTGTCTTTCTTTGCTCACACAGTGTTCAAATTTAGGAATTAAAACCCAGAAAGAAATAAAACTGATACATATATATACATTCATTTCCTTGACGGAACCCTCCAAAGGGATCAATAAAGTTCTATTTAATCTAATAACACAAGTAATGAAGAGCATCCAGATTGTTTTTATATTTTTTTATATTATACTTGAAATACTATTGTATTTTGAGGAGCTTATAAGATTAAAATGTTGTCAATTTAATGATCAAATCGTTGCATTTTCAAAATTAGTTTCTGACAGGATTTCTGAGATTTAAAGTGTTTTTAGTCTGTAAAATAATACAAAATTATATATTGTACACACAAGTAAATTTTTATCAAACATGATTGAATATAAATATTATAAATATGTAAATTCTCCTAATAATAAATGAAAGAATATTTGAGTAGCATAGGCTTTCCTGAAAATAATATCTGGCACATGTGTCTGTCTCCTATAAATACTTTTCTGATTTTGGGGGAATAAAAGTACATCAAACTACATAAACCTCCCACTGAACTGTCCTAAGCTTAAAGAAAGTGAATAAACATGTTAATTCTAAGAAAACGATCCTCTTTGTAAAAAAAAGATGCTGTGATTATAACCTACATGATGTGAATGTGGAAGTGGTTGCAAATGAATAAAAGGTGTTAAACCTGTACAGTTCTTGTCAAAACCAATGAGCTTAATGAAAACAATTGTGTTCATCACCAAATAATCAACCAAATAATGAATTCATAATGCTAAACAAACAAACTCACAGCACTAACACTCCCCATATATGTGAGAGCTATGTATAATTAATCAATCAGACAATGAAGTAATAAATCTATGTCTGCTCAGTCTGCGTCTCTCTGTGTGAGTGACTGTTGAATGGGGTTCGTTGATTGGGGACTGTGGGAGTGTGTGTTCTGACGAAGGCTCATTTCATGCCTCTCCAGGGAGGATGCAGTGCATTCAGCATGGATGCGGCACTTGAGGTCAGCCGGCAGCTCCAAACTGGCATTTTGATAGCACCTCACAGCCCATAACAGCCCAGGCAGCAGATCTAGGGCCCTTTCATACCATCTCACTGCAAGCTACCCAGGGAATTCAATACACTGCTGTCTACCTCCCCTTTGCTTCATCTCACCTGGGAAAATCAAGCAGACCTTTTTTCCGAGATGCTTTGTGTGCATATTCTTTACACAATCGTTCCGCCTCATAAACAGTTGAGAAATACAGTATTGCTTCAGTCTCCCATTACTTCCAGCCAAGGTTACTGATATAACGAGAGGACAAACTGCCATGGCACGAGGCTGGACTTTGGGTTTGGTTGAAGGAACAAGCATGGACACCATTTTTCTATTCTACCTCGATGCCTTACTTTATTTTCTCTTTATTTTCTCTTTCTTTTCTCTTTCTTTTCTCTTTCTTTCTTTTTCTTTCTTTCTTTCTTTCTTTCTTTCTTTCTTTCTTTCTTTCTTTCTTTCTTTCTTTCTTTCTTTCTTTCTTTCTTTCTTTCCTTGCAGTTACTCAAACAAAGGCAGGATAACCTCTTTTTAATACCCATATGCGGTCAAACCCATCCAGAAGAAAGAAAAATAACCTTGCTGTACAAATCCTGACATGCTACTGTACATCTGCAGCACAGCCCGAGGAAGCCCCAGTGGCTTTGCTGAAACCACTTGCGTTCTTTTATTCAGTTTTAAGCAAGCCTTTTGACACAAGGCTGTAACATTGACTCCTTGCGAGTGTGTACAATACAGGATATCTTCTCCCTTACTTACTTCCTGGAGACAAAATGAAGAAACGTTATTATAGCTGCAGGCAAAATGAGATAGAGTCATGGCATCACAATATATATAGGCTCATTTTGTAACTGTCAGTTGCATTGAACTCAGAGAGGCAGTAAGATTTATTGAATAGATGCTGGAGATATATGACAAAAGGGAAGCAATATATCCGTTTTTCCTTCTTCTTCTTCTTCTTCTTCTTCTTCTTCTTCTTCTTCTCTCTCTCTCTCTCTCTCTCTCTCTCTCTCACACACACACACACACACACATTTTCCCTGCACAATGTTAATGTATCTTATGAAAAAAAAAGAATGAGTATTGTATATTAGTCCATATGTAATTCTCTTTGGTAAAATCAGCTTCTTTTAACTTCCTGGTCTCAAGAGGATTTTTGTACACGTGTGAGACCATTTCAGAATTAATGTGCACTAAATTTACTGCAGCCCTCATGGATATGCATGTTTTACAGATGCAACCCAGACATACTGAGATCAAATTATTTCAACAGAGAATGTTACAAAACAACCATTAATTAATTAATTCATTCATTCATTCATTCATTCATTCATTCATTCATTCATTCATTCATCAATACTTACTTCCCTGCCAGCACAGCCTGGGTAAAGCACAGTTCTGCTGATTGTATCATTGGATCATGCAAGACTGTTTACTGCACTACACCCATAAAGCACACCTACCTGCATTTATTGTCCATATTGCGCTCTGGCGTATGCAATCTTATTTAAAGTGGAATGCACATGTACTGAGTGGAGGGGTTTTTGTCTCTAAATTCTATTCTGCCTCAGCATGAAGCATAACCACATCAAATTCATGACAACGTTTCTGGAGAATGAGGCCGAAGCACTTCCCAGGCACGGTGTTGGCCCTGTGGGCATCACATAAGGGGCCAGCAGCCATAATGCACGCGACTATAAAAGCTTGGATGCCTGTTTCTGCAGACAGTGTTTTCCTTCCAGCATTTCTGCACTGCAACCATAAATCATAAGAGCAAGGTTCTCTCTTCCCACTCCTGTAATGGATTTATTAAAATGTTAAGGAAGAAACATAAAACCTGCCTTTTATTTGGTGGTTTGTGTTGCTATGGCACCTCCTAGCATATCACAGGTCTAGGCTATGCGGACAAGCTTGTGGACAAGCTGTGACCACAATTGGCATTGGTCATTTTTGCTGATTACATTTTGCTATTAATAACCTGAACCCCACTGATGTCACTGCTTTTACTTGATGTGTAATGTAAAAAAAAAATCATAGATTTGCATTTGGATTATCAGAACTTTTGTGATCAGAACCGCCGATCACATGACTGCATACTGATCCCAGTCTTACTTCTCCTGAATTCTAAGTTATCTCTTAGCAAAGCTGAGTATGAATTAAATTAGAATAAATTAGAGATTAAGTTATGGCATGGATGCCTCTTTATTTTGTATGTTCATGAAGTTCTTTACAGAAATTTACAACTTCATGTATCCAAGTATTTCAAGCTGTGTATGATCAAAGTATTATTTACACCATGAAGTACATGTATCAACAATATCTGGAACATTTTAGATAACTGAGATAATTAATGACTCGTTAATGATGATTACCAAACCAGGTGTTGGATGTGAACTATAAATACTAGATTCCCATGAGAGCTTTGGAGATGGTTTAATGAACACAGACGGAAGACCAGGACTTTCTACAGGAATGTTGTTTGTGTTTATTCTAATATTACTGAGGTCAAAGCGACAGAGGGTGTAAACATTTGTAACATTTGTGTGACCTGTATGACTCCCAACTTTCCAACTCTAGACGTGAGTTTGCTCAGACAGGTAATCAAGCAGCAGTATTATCCATTCTGGTATACCAACAACCCTAATGTTATTAAAAATAGACATGCAGAGTAGTTAAAGCTAAGCTAAGTATTACAGACAATCTGCTTTTTTAGTTGAGTAAGGAATTCATGCTCTGGTTCTGTGTCTGTCTGTTCCAGATGTCCTACAACACGGTTGGTTTAGTATCAAAGAGGGTCTTTGTAAGGCTGCTGGAGGGATTTGAGCTGCAGCACTGCAGCATGCTTTGGTCAGGTTTGTTTGCCAAATCCAGAGAAACGCCCTTTCCCCTCCCCTCCTCATCTTAACTTTGCTCTACCAGGGTCACTCCCCTGTGTGCATTAAACTCTGGCTTTGCCATCTTCTTTCCCTCAAATCTAATAGAGTTGCAAAACGGAGGACGATGACAGACCACTGCGAAAACATCTCTCCACTTGACCTCAGCAAATGTTTTCAGCTGGACCCCCACCTAAAACCATTTGAAGGAGACATTCGGAGAAGGTACAGCTTTTGTCCACTTTTAGGTAAAACTAATGAACAGGGTGTACTGTTGTTTTACAAGCGTTTTCTTCAATATAAGATATGTTAAAGAGATTCTGAAATATGTGCATTTGAATGCATTAGATTATATATAGTGAATGCATGAATACATCTTAGCTTTAGATTAATTGAGCAAATAGGCAAATAAAATGTTGTACCATATGTTTTGTAAATGCTATGAAAAGTGAGATAAACTGCATATTATATATATATATATATAGCAGTAAACAGTGTCCTGTGAAACGAGACATGTGTAAAGTTGTGGTCAAAGGTTTACATATACATACATAGACATTAATGTTTGGGTTTTTAATCATTTCATTGTCTGGGGCAAAATGTGTTGAAATAATAGAGAACATAAATGAGAATTAAAATTAATTACAGCTTCAAAAATATAAACACAGCACATTAAATACTTGGTTAAATGTCCCTTAACATGTTGCACCCTGAGCAGATACTTTTGATAGCCATCAACAAGCTTATGGCAGGGTTTGGTGTACGCTGGGCAGACGAAGACAAAGGGAGTACTTGCAGGCTTTCGTGGATTTATTTAAAGAAATAAAAACGAGGATACAAAATCAAACAGAACCCACACGCTGACATGAACACTAGGAAGCAAACAAAAGGGCTAAAATGACTGAGTGAAACAGAGGACCTTAAATATTAGGACAACAGGACAAACACCTGGGATTAGATAATGGATGGGCAGGGTTACAAATCAGACACAGATGGGAATGGGAGGAGCAAGGGTGGAGACAAGACCAAAACAAAATGCGTGTGCTAAGAAGCACATGGGGGAAAACAAAGACAAAACTGTGACGTGAGAGGAAGACAGAAGAGATGTTCTTGAGGCTGAATGTTTCATAGTTACTCAAAAAAATGTTGTCTTATATGACTGTACAATTTCCTTCAGAAGACCTTTGTCCATGGGGTTCAGCAGCACACTGTAGATAATGTGTACATTTTGGAGCAGGGCTTCTGTTTTCATCTCCCTTGACCACAGATAGTCACACTGGGGTTCCAGCAGCTTCCAGTTCATGGCCTGTTTTTTTGGTGGCAAAACAGCATCAGTTTCTGAACTGATGATCTTGGAATCTGCAGTTATTTAGAAATGGCTCCAAGAGTTACCTGCTAAAAATGACCGGTTAAGTTACCTGCTGTATATATCATTTTGATCATGTCTTGATTTTAAGAAAACAATTTTCTATTTAAGATGTATATTGTAGACTCATGTTAACCCCAGAAAATAACAGTTCAGTTCCAAAACTGTCATGACATTCATGTCCATGATCACTGATGTAAACACTTGTATACTGCACCACAATATTCAAGTGGCACACAAAGTTTCGTTCTTTCTTGGTCTCTCAGAGGTCCACACACAGTGGTCCTCCCAATGTTCCTGTCCATCTCTGTGTACATCTACAGTACCTCACTGTTGTGGTATCTGAAATGGAAATGGCTTTTGGGACTATTTCACTTAGTCCTTTCATTTCTTGCTTGACACAACATAAAGGGCAGCTGAGGTAAAACAATGGATGTAAAAGTACTGAAAATTAGTTACACGGATATAATTTTCCCACCTAATTGTTTGGACAGGAATGTCTTCAAAATCGCATGTAATCTTCATCCTGGAGATAATGAGAAGGACTGTTTACTGTGCATTATGTGCTTGTACTGCGAACAAAGCAACAGTTGTGATGAAATCTCACGAGGAAAACAGATTGTCATTTTCTATGCACCTGCTAATTCAAGGTGATACTTTTTCATTTGGCTGTGTTGATTCAGTCCCAGATGTAACTATTGAAAAATGTATGACATGGAGATTAAACACTGATGTTCGATGTTGATAAGATTGTTTGGCACAGTGGCAGATTTTCCCAAGTGGAAGAAACGAGGAGCAGCGTGTATTGAAAAGCAGTCAAGGCAGCAGGTAATGGGCTGCTGCTGTGACTTTTTAAATGTAGGGTTTATTATTCAGTTGATCAATTGTAGACTGATTACTCACTCTTATTAATTATTTAGCAACTGCTATGAAACCAACATGTAAATCATTGTAGGAAATTATGTCTTGTGTTTTAGGGACACATGTTCATGCACTTTATTTCTGTTAAAAGACTGATTGGATGAATGATCAGTATAGAATCAGTATAGAATCTGTGTAGACATTGCCTGTGTATAATTGGGTTCTGTTATGCAATGTCTAGAAAAGCCCGACTTACAGACTGAAATATGAAGCCAATCAAATGTTGTTGGTTTGAATCCCACACACGATAACACAAAGCTTTGCGCACCCTGCATGGCTAGTACTTAGGAGCAAGTATTACAGCTTGTTAATGCCTCTTGTTTTCATCCATTGGTCCTCGTAAAACTTGGGCTGTCTTGCATGCACTGCTCTTTTCAGGACTATATTCAGATCAGGGGATTGTGAGGGCCATGATAAAACCTATAACTTGCTTCTTTTGATACAGTCTATTATATATATTGAGGCATGTTAAGGATCATAATCCATTTACATATACAATAGCTGTTTTACAGATGAAATTATGTTTGTTTCCAGAATATTTTGGAATTTTATAGAATATATTTTTTCCTTGTGAAATGTTCTCCATGTCACTGGCTGCAACACAACCCCAAAGCATAATTGATCCATGCTTAATGGTAGGAGAGGCGTTCTGTTCATGAACTTTTGTTTCCTTTTTATCTCCAAACATTCATTTGGTCATTCAGAGTGAGTTCCTGTTCACTGCCATTTTTTAATTACATTTCAAACCGAGGAAATGGCAACCCGAAAATGCTTTACGATCTCCTTATAGCTTTCTCCTGCTTTATGGGCCTCAACCATTGTCATTTTCAGAGTGCCAGGCAGCTGCTTACTAGAACACATAGCTGCTGTTTTGAGGGACAAGGCTATAGTTGCCTTGGTGTTTATAAAGCTTTGGAATTTGCACCACCTGGCCTTTCCTAACAATGACTGAGGACAAGCAATAAGCCTGTCTAAGATCTGAGATCTCGGTCAAAATTATGTGACCTTTTGCAAGGTACTTCTTTTTGTTTCATCTTAAACTTTATGTCTTTGTATCCTATTCTATTTTCAACCCTAACTGTTCAGTGTAACAGTAATTTTGACCAGGAGCAACTGTATTGCATTATCGACATCGACATTATGAGTAACAGTGTCTCCATGATACCATATCATGTTATTTTTATACAATACATAAGACACGAGTTTGGTGATACTTGGATATTCTAATTTCTACAGAAACATAACTGGTTCTTCCTTAGCATCACTCCACCCCTCTTTGCACCTTTAATAGTGTGCTCATATTTGATTAATTCCATAGTCTGAACACTGCAGAAGGCCTTGCTTAGTCAGTGAAACTCCTGGATCCGTGGGGAAAGTACTGCATGCTGCTGGGGTGCAAGTGGCTAACTCTAGTTTCCATGACTTGCAGGCAGCTTTCCTGATTATTAATGCTCATATGGATAAGGTGGTGGAGGGCAGGCAGACGGGCCCTGTCGCTAGGTCTGATGGACGGAGAGCTGCTAATTGGACGGAGCTGGTGGAAGCATGGTGCGATAGCTGTCTTCAGGACAGGACTGGGGCTTGGCAGCTTTCCTCTGTGCCACCAGCCAGTCGTCATACCTTGTTAAAATTCACTTTAATGTCTGGAGCCTGCTGCTTCCTTCATCCCACACACACTTATTCTCTCTCTCTCTCTCTCTCTCTCTCTCTCTCTCTCTCTCTCTCTCTCTCTCTCTCACCAGGTGACAAGATGTACAGTGTCAGCGTTCCGTGTGTGAGGTGTGAATGTAAAGTCAGGAGAAAATTGTCACATGGGAACTCTTGGTGTGGACTGTTTGACAGTAAACTTGAGGCTTCTTCGTGTGCTGTATGCAAATGACCTCCAAACTTATGATACTAACTCGTGATATAACACAAAGTGCTGTGTCAATGTTCCGAGAGCTTTCGTATAGTGACAGCAGCAAAATCAGCAGCCTATTTTATATGAGCTGTTACCTGCAGTGTTCTGCTGGGGAACTCAGTGCCATTCATGTGCTGTATAGTGGTTTATATGGGATTTAAATTTAAAGCTAGAGTCTGCCAACAAGTTATATTTACATGTGCATCTAAAAAAAAATAGAACAAAGTGAATAAATAAATTTGTGTTCATAATTTAATTCAAAAGGGTAAATGGTCATATTCCATATTCATTACATGTAAAGCTAAATATTTCAAGCCCTGCTTTGTTTTACTTTTGGTCAGCATGGTTTACAGCTCATGAACATCCAGAATCTCATATTATTATATGATCTAATTTTGATTATGAAAAAAACATATTATTATATTTTTTATCACAAAGATTCCCTATCAATCAAACATAGTTGATCAGTCAATACATACTCAGTGGACAAAGTTTGCTGGGGCTACAGTGTTAATGTAAGATAGCAAATAATGGAAGCATATAAATCACTAATTAGCACTATGGAAACTTTCTTAGCTATCACACACTTGCTTTAAACCAGGTAAAAAAATGTTTTAAGAAAAACTCTGAATTTTTTTTAAATAAGAAATCTTATAAATTACATTGCTCAGAATGGAGGGTCTTATTTCTGTTGCTGCTCTACTCAAAACAGTTTAAGTTTTAGTTTGTGTCTAGTTCACCATTCGCATCCACAATCATGGGGAAGACCTGGCATTTGTCCAGAAGATGATCGACACCCTCCACAAAGAGTGTAAGCCACAGAAGACGCTGTATCAAAGAAAAAAAATAAAGGAAAGTTGACTGCAACATGAAGCTGTGGTGGAAAAAGCTGCAGGACAAGCAACAGGGATGTCCACAGCCTGGAGAGGAGCTCTTCAAGGAGTGAACTGAGGCAGACATCTAATATCAAGCCACTACTGAATGTGACACGATCAGGTGCATCTTACCTGGGATAAGGAAATTAAAAGAAAAAAAAACAAGACTTGCTCAGTGCCCCAAACTCCTTGATGAAAGTAAATTTTGCATTTCATTTGGAAATCTAGAGTCTGGAGGAAGAGTAGAGAGGCACCGAATCCAAAGTGTCTGATGTCCAGTGGGAAGTTCCCATGTAGTCTGCTGGTATTAGTCCACTGCGATCAAGTTCAGAGCGTCTACCAGGAGATTTGAGAGCACCTCACGGTTCCATCTGCAGACAAGCTTTATGAAGATGCTGATTTTCTTTTCCAGCAGGACTTTCAAATAAGCTGTTTATATATTTCTGCCTATATTAACCACACAATATTTGATCATATCTATACATTTAAATATAGCAACAAGGAGTTCAAAAGTATTACATCATCTCTGCATCTTCTGTGATGCCACAGCCTTCCACGAGTCCATGAAAACACGAGTGTCCTCTCTCTGGCTGGAAAGCATGGCCCTCATTTTCCCTCTCACTTGTTAAAGAATTGCCACGAGTTACCGTTTTCCTTCAAGCATGTGGAACTGTTCAAAAATGCTGCGTTATCGGCAGTTTGAAAAGAAGTAGTTGGCTTTTTCTAATAGCTACCATCATATAGGGAGTCCAAGATGGTGGGAATAGTGGGAACAGGTAACGATAAAAAAAATGGTAGAATTTTAGGGGGAAAGTTGTTGAAACTTTTGCTTTGAGCACTACGTGTAAGTTTACATGTATTGCTAAATGACGTGATATCCATCGTTTTTAATACATGGAGATGCTGCCATTAACTTTTCTCTGTCTGTCTGAGCCTGTACTGTCACATAATTGAACAGAGCAGAGCGTCATTCTGTTCTGACAGCTAATATACAGTGCATAAGCTCACTCAGCTAACAATAGACTATTTTGATGTTGAAATGAAACACTTTTTTTTATTTTTTTATCTCCTCCACTCCAGTTAAGTTGGTCGTCAGTCAGCGAGTTAGAGGAGATACCTTATTTGTCTCTCATTAGTGCGGAAGCAGCCATAAGAGCGCTACTTTGAAGACAGTATACTGGCAACAGAGATGATTAAAGAAGCCTCTTTATTCAGAACAGCGTCTTTGAGATGTGTCTTCGTTCCCTTTCACCGTTTTGATTGGGTAAGTGAGACGTAGCCTGGGACACTGTGCCAACTTGAAG
This sequence comes from Acestrorhynchus altus, assembly GCA_034509495.1. Taxonomy (NCBI): domain Eukaryota; kingdom Metazoa; phylum Chordata; class Actinopteri; order Characiformes; family Acestrorhynchidae; genus Acestrorhynchus; species Acestrorhynchus altus. Next base: position 8,284,592 of record CM067519.1, on the reverse strand, counting down.
TGTGGCAGTACACAGTTTGGGGGCAGCAACTTTAGAACTAACAGAAGCAGCATTTGCTCAAGGTCATTTTGCTATAGGTGGTGCCTGGAGGGTTATACACCGATTCTTGGATTGGACTCTTTATAACTGCTGGTCCACAAAGTTCTGAGTATGCAGAGTAACCACTCTAGTGTCCTTTCCACATGGACACAGTTTTCTCAGCACGTTTATTATTCTTATCATTCTCTGGGCCACAGAGACTGTATCCTGCTCTGTGAAGTACCACAGGGAGCTGGTGGCCTGGTGTTTAGGGAAACAGTCGTGTGACTGGGAGGTTGCCGGCTTGGTTCCCTGAACTGGCAGGACATGACTGAAGTGTCCTTTAGCAAGGCACTTAACTCCCTAGCTGCCAGTTTTGAGTAATGAGGATTTAGCTTCTTTGACAAATAATGTTTGTATTGAACTATGTTAGACTATTAACTTAGGCCTTTTTTATGTGTAGAGTTAGGTACTGAACAGTGGGGAGCTGAAAGATTGGCTACAATTTTTGCAATATTTATAATATTTGTAATACGGCCGAATGCAAAGCTAGCAACCCCTGGTCAAAACCTCTAACCACTACAGTGTGGAATACAGTTGTACTGCTGCTGTCTTCCGCGTAGAGTTAAGAGTTAAGACTTTTAACACCACTAACCTGATCTACACAGAGAGAATATCAGTACACAGCAGAGCTAGCAAAGACCACTAACAGTACAAAGACCTACCTGTATCAATGTGAGATTATCTTAATACTATTAAGCTGCTGAGAAACTAAGCTGCTCTGTGCCTGATCTCCCTCACTCTCTGCCTTTGTTCCCTGGTGTATTCCTGAGAAATTACCATTAGCTACAGACAAATTGTTTTTGTCCTGATTTTAATGGCAAGTAGTTCTCGGCATGCAGAAAAAGTTTATAAAAGACTTTTATAAATGCACGTATTATAGCAACCATGTGACAACCTCTGTGGGTTAATGTACTGCTAAGTACAAGTACAAGTACAAGTTCTTTGGAATTCTCATACTGTATATTCTCCATATGGCCATGTTCTCCATAATGCCCATACCAGGTTTGGGTCACACACCTCTACTTAAAAGCCATTTTATGGTTAATCTACAGCCATTCTGTAGAAAGTGTGGATGCTGACCTTTACAGCTATACCATGTGTATGCCTTTCTGGAAGGATTTGATTTTGAAAGGTTGTGGTTGCGCTGTTTGGTCTCATATAAATAGTTGGACGAATAGTCTGCATGAATATATGTCTCACTTATTCACATTGAAATGAAATACATAATAATGTAAACACATTTAAACACATTTAAACGTTGAAATTGATTTACTCAGTTTCAATGTTTTAATCTGATTTAATCAGTTTTTATTGCTTTTCTTTGTTGATTTTCTTCATTTTTCTTTTCTGGGAGCATATGTGTGGAGGTTTGCAAGGCCAGACACCTGCCAGAAGTGGTTTGGTCCCTAATGGGTCTTATCTTTGACCACCCAGATCAGAGTCCATTTCCCAAAACCTCGGCAGTATTAAAAGTGTCTTGACTCTTGGGGAGTGTGGTCAAATTGATTGCACAGTAACTTTGTGCTTTTGGAAAACAGATCTCACTGATGAGCTTTTATACTTCTTCGCTTGGGTTCCTTTATGCAGAGATGGTGAATTTACCCTTTTCATATCTGACATCAAAATGTAGTATGATGTTGGATGGTTTAATATGAGGTAAATTATTAGTTCTGATTGATCTAAAATTTTCTACTTTGACAAACATTTCACAGAAACCATTTTATTGCATATAATTTAGATACATTTAGACATTTAATTCTGATTAATATTGTAAAAAAACCTGAAGAAATCAACTGATTTCAAGGCATGATTGCAATGGTGTTGTGTGACTCTTATGGAGTCAATCAGAATGACAGCATGTCATCTTCAGTGATGAGACTCACTTTTGTCTTATTAAAGATGATCAATGAATCCATGTGTGGAGGCACCATGGTCAATGGTTTGTTACCATGCGTCACACAGCCAGAAGTCCTGGTATCCTGGTGTCATGGTGTCAGGTGCAATTCCGTGCAATTCCAGATTACCTTTGATCTTCATTACAGGCACTTTGACAGTCCAACAGTCCAAGTTAGGTTAATGAAGTCCTGCAACCAGTGGCCCTAACTTTTCTGAACTCACACTGGTGGGAAAATCCAACAGGACAATGCTTGTCCACACACTACTGCTGTCTCAACAAAGCTTGCCTTGAAAACACATTCTATGCTATGGCCATTCATATTGCCAGACCTTTCCCTGATTAAAAATGTGTGGAATACTATTGGATCAACACTCCATTCCTACCACAAAATATGCAGGAAATTATTGAAAATACTCAAGCTGCATGGGATGGATCATCACAGGACACTATTAAGAGCTTCTACAACTTTTTGATTCTGAGATGTCTGGCATGTTGCTTTGCACATGTTCATAAATATTTATTTAACAAATAATATTTATGTATTGCATTTATATAATAAATGAGATAAGACAATATAATCCTTTATTAGTCCTGAAGTGGGGAAATAGTGTTTATATCATTCTAATTTGTTTATAATTTATTGTTCCTGTTAACCTTTAACTTCTTTCTGAATAGCATTGCAATCCCATAGTTCCTTCTGGGTGCAGCTATTTTTGATGAGTATATATTGAGATAGTGTGAAGAAAATATTAAAATTTAACATTTCAGATTTGGGCATTAATGGGTTAACCAATGCAGAGATCTGATATATGACAGTAGTTCTAATATAGATTCAAATCTCCAAAATGGCATCTAGACAGGACAAGAAAAAGAAATGAAGCAGAAGTCAAAATGCTCTTAGTTTCCCAGAACTTGAGCTATGGAACATGAGCCATGAAGTGTAAGGAATTGTCTGTAGACCTCCAAGACAGGACTGTATTAAAACACAGATCTGAGGAAGGGTACAGAACATTTTCTGCAGCATTGAAGGCCCCAGTGAGCTTAGTGGCCACTATCCATAAATGGAAGAAGTTTGGAACAACCAGGACTCTTCCTAGAGCTGGCCACCCGGCCAAACTGAGTGATAGTGGTAGGATCTCGTAGTCAGGGAGGTGACAAAGAACACAATGGGCGGGCCATCTAAAGGAAACTCAGACCATGAGAAACCCAATTATCTGGTCTTATGAAACAAAGATTGAACTCTTTGTCCTCAGTACCAAGCATCATGTCTGGAAGTAACAAGGCACTGCTTATCACCTAGCCAATACCATTTGTACAGTGAAGCATGGTGGTGGCAGCATTATGCTGTGGTGATGTTATTCTGCAGCAGGAACTGGGAGACTAGTCAGGGCCGAGGGAAAGATGTCTGCAGTGATGTACAAATAAATCCTTGATGATAACTTTGTTGATCTCATACTGGGAAGAAGGTTTATCTTCCAAAAAGACAATGATCTTAAGCACACAGACAAGATACAAAGGAGTGGCTTCGAGACAACTGTTTGAATGTCATTGAGTGGCCCAGTCAGAGCCCAGACTTGAACCAGTATATATATATATATATATATATATATATATATATTTATTTATTTATTTATACTGTATATAAGTAAACATGCTATTTCATAATGCCACGTGCCAAGTGAGCAAGTCCTGAACTGCTTCAATTAATATAGCCTTATTAACATGCCATTCCTAAGCTATTGTTCTTGATAAGGTTCATTTCTATTCCAGTATGCCAATCCAGAGCACACAGCTGTAATGGGGTGGGGAAAAAATGAAATAATATTATTTATAGTATACATTTGAATAAGATGACACAAGCCAATTAGGTCCATTGTTCTCTTGGTGCATTTCATCAGGAATGCACAAATGGGCTTCCTCCTAAGCCCACAGTATGTATGTGAAACTTTTTTTTCATTAAAACTTCAAAACATGCAGTCAGGCGTTGTGGTCTGGAGCCCAGTTGGGGAATAGCTGATAAGATGGTCCAGCTCATATTCATGAGCTGCTTGGTTAGCATGCACAGGTAGCCCTGTTACAAAATCAATATGCTCGCTGCTTGCTTCTGACATTTATTGGGCCTTCTGTGTGGGGGCTGGTTATTGTTGTTTTTAATTGGCACCGTTCTGCCTCTGAAGTTATAGATGAGTAGGTTATGTGAGGTTGATGAAAACAAGCACAAACTGGGGGGAGGCAAAGTTTATGTGCTGTATTTATCTGGTGCATGGACTCTTCATATAGATGTAATGCTGTTTGCAGTGGTCTTCAGGTCTTGCTGTATTTATAATTGGCATTCAGAGGCATTGAGACATAAAGGCTCTAAAGATATCCTGCATGAATAAGTAAAGACAAAGCAATAATGGCAGTAGAAATAAAATATTAGAGAACCATTCACGTTTGTAATTTACAGTTACAAACCTTACAATTAAAGCTATTGTCAGTTGTTCAAACTAGTTAATGGGCACAATATGTACAAGCAAAATAGCCACTATAGTTATTCTAGAAATTTATTTCTATAAAATATTTTTTTGGTGATGCAGTATAAACTTTTATTCTATGTAATTTCATTTATTTCAAAAACGGTGCTCTAAAATTCAAGAACAGACATTTTGATTTATAAAATTACAAGACTTTACTGTATCTCTAAACACAGCCTTTTACTGTCTTTACACAGTACAATTGCAACGCCAATTTATTTCATAGGTTCAGCTCATATGGCTGTTGCCCAATGAAAAGCATGCATCTTTATGTTTGTCCAATTGTAGTTTTCTCCATTGTTTGAACCCTGTAGCTGCTCTGTACATTGTGTAAATAATTCTGGATTAATCGATCAATAGAAATGCTCTAAAATTATGTGGAATAAACATTTTATTTTACAATAACTTCCATGCAAACTTTTTTTTCCTGTAAAGTCACATAGATATATGCTCTGTTGAGCCTCTTTATGAGTAGATTTGCTATATTATGATATAGGCAAATAATACTACCTTCAGAATGAGAATCTTTATTCACCAAGTACTCGATGTACACAAAATTATCTTCTTAGTGCAGGTGTCAACATATACATTTATGAAAATAAATAAATGAGTAGATATAAATTAAAAAGAGAAAATGAGTAGCAAGAAAGGGACCCTTGTTTTGGAAGACGATGGTCTGGGGAAGAAGCTGTAGATGTGGCAAGTACTCCAAAGGCTCTCACTCTTGGTCTTGGAAACTGCTGGGAGGGAGAGTAAACAGGATGTGAGGGGTTAGCCATGATCTTTCCTGCTCTCTTCCTCATCCTAGATGAGTAGAGATCTTCGATGGTGGAGAGCTAACAGCTGATGAATGTCTCTGCACATCACACTTTTCCAGTAATTCTGGATATTTGTTCATGACATTCCATATTTTAAAGCAGCGCTTCTCAACCTGTGAACAGTGGGCCATGAAGCACTCTCTTGTGGTCTGCAGGCCCATCCTCAGGGTGAGGCAGTATTCCTTACTGAGTTGGAAATGGCACCTTGAATTGAAATCTTTAAGTCTAAATAAACAAAAAAAACTTTTAAATGGAATTAAAGATGTCCACACTTTTTATGCAGGGTTATGCAGTTCTTTCAAGAGGTGTCCTCCCCGTTTCCTTAGAGTTACATAGTGCAGTTAGCAGCTTTCTGAGCCCGGATTGGAAATGGCCGAAGCACAGATTGGAGAATAAAATGATTGTGAAGCTGTTATTTTAAGGTAAAGGTAATGTTACATAGGAGATGCTTCATAAAAAATACAGTAGATTTGTGCAGTGTTTGCTCTGTAACTTTACACCAGTTCTTCACAGTTTGAGTGTCCTCCCTGAGTGTCTCCTCAAAAATGTCACCTTGTGACTCCTTCTCAGTCATGAGGAAGTGTGATGTTCCTCCTCTCCTGCAATGTTCCAGCTAAAGTCCCTGCAGCTGAAGCTGGAGCTGAGGATCATTAGGTGGCTCTGCTGTGACACTTCCTTCTCCCAGACCTGTTCTGCATTAATTCAGTTTAACTCTAGATTGTAGTCCACTGTTTCAGACCGCCTCCTTATCTCCCGGGGGCTCCAGTATAATGTGTAATGAAGCTAGCTGGGGAAAGTTTTTTTTTTTTTATTATTATTTTATTTTACCAATGGAAAGAAGACGGGACTGGAGAAGGATAACTACTCGGATAATGAGATCCCTGTCAGAAGATTCTCCCTGAACGCTTCCTCCTCTGCTCCTTAATCATTTGAGTGCTACATTTTATAGAGCTGCGTATTATATGAAGAGTGCTTTGCATTAGCATTCTCGCTCTGCAGCTTTAACCCCTTTAACAGGTCTAGACTTTCCTACCTCATTCTTACAACAACGTATCATTGTTGCTGTAACACAACCACAGAGCTCTGCAATGAAGATGGAAGAAAACATATCATTCCTTTCATGTAATGAAATTCTAATCCATGACATTTTGGACCATCTCCCTCGTAATGTTATGGTTGCATGTACGTTGCATGATCACTGCTTGATCTGTATTATGTCATAGATAAGTGATGTCATAAAAGATCTGCATACAAACATTGAATGACATTTCTTCAAAGGAATTTGTTGTTTTGAGGCCATTTCTCCAAATTTGTTGTAGGTTCGTTAAAAAGAATTGTATGCCACTTTCATAATTTTGACACAGTGTCCACCATTTTCATGTACTGGTAATATAAAGACTCCGAATCTGGCAGCACAAATATGGAGCCAATCAGTAGATATCTGTCTTTAATCCCTTCCACCGATGAGTTTCGGGAAAGCAATCAAAATTAGCGAATAAAGAGCAAACTATAGAAGGACATGAGAAAAGAACGAGTCAACTTAAGGAGCATTTCTCAAAGAGCCTAGCAAACTGAAACTTAACAGCTGAGTTCAGAGAATGTCTTTGTTGACTCCTCCATCCAAAGAGCACGCTCAGTCGAACCTCAAACATCGATTCAACTCAGTGAAATATACAACGTTTATTCCCTATTATGCTTAAATAATGTAGAAATGTGTTCAAATCAATGTGTTCTCACACATTCTGAAATCTGTTTGGCAGTAGGAAATTCTAAGGTCTTGTGAAATACTCAAACACACATACAACAACATAAATCAACTATATATATATATATTTTCCCCAGACACAAGCACAAAATACCATTTTTATATTGTTTGTTAGTTTTATAGTTAATCTTCTTGCTCATTTTGATTTGCAGAGACCCCTTTTCCACCTGTGTAGGTGGGATTCGGGAGTCTGGGAGTATGTATAGGAATAAACATCTCATTTACTGCACCTACAACCTCTGACAGAATTCCTGTGATGTGGGCATCAAGGACTGTCTGCAGGAATCAATCTGTATTACAGAACCAGAGGTTTGAGCTCTCAGAACCATCAATCATCTGGGCTGTTTATGGATTTTACTGATTTACATGCATGTTTGATTAATCAAGTCATAATGTGCCTGATTGGACTATAAACTACAATGCTGCCATTAAGAGAGAAGGTAAACTAAACTGAGAATTATATCAAATAATATACAATAGTAATTATCATATTTTAAATGTCTTGGTGCTGAACCGCATGCAAAATCTACTTTGTGAATAAAGGCTAGGTTGTGTTACTCACTAATTTATGAGCAAGTTCATGTAGTAGTTATGCAATGCTTTGGGAAACACTTTCATTAACGAAATGATCTTAAGTAGTACTTAACAAAGTACTGAGCGCTTCAAAGCTTTTGGGAAACACACCCTAGATCTGTGACCCGAATGGTTATGCGGAAAGTCCACCAGAACATTCAGTTCTGACAGTGGCTTTAGCTGAAGCCCTCATTCCTCATGAACAAACTTCAACATGAGAGCGGTTCATGCTGACTTATCATAGAAGAATGTGCTGAGAACAGATTGCTCTGGTTTTACTGCTCATAGCGTATCAACAATACCTGTAAATAACATTACAAGAAGCACCTGCTGTGGTAGCAATGTTGTTCTAGATCACCTGCTGCGTACACACACGCGTGCCCAGACACACACACAGTGAACCACACATGGTTGATTAGCATAAGGTAGTAAGCACGAAAGTTGTGTGATTGTGTGCTGGCCGACTCAAGTGACATGCAACCTGGAAGGACCTCACAGGATTTTAATACTCATGCAACATGACAGGTCCTGTGTTCAAGCTTGTAGTTAATGCAATAGACCTGACTTAGATGCTACTCAGTAATAGTGAAAGCAAATTACGGAAGCTGTGTTTATCCCAAAGGAGCTGAGAGTTGACTGCATTTTTGCATTTAATTAATATTTAAATGCAACTGTGCAATTCTTCAAATCATTAATAGCAGAAATGATTGTTTAAATGACTATATACAATAATTGTTTTAAATAATATCACATAATGACAGTAATACCTCCTCTTTTCTATGGGTTATTGCATAAGTAATGCCTAGGTAATATCAATCAATAAGTACAGTAGTAATTACATAAGCTTTAACTTATTACATAAGTAATAAACGTAAATGCCTATTTAAATGCAAAAATCCATTTAGCAAGCTAACTGTAATCACTTTTAACTATATTCTTAAATAGATAGCACAGATAATTACATTACATAAATAATTGCATAGTCAGTAGTCAACAATTAATACATTTTAATACATTTCATGAATATTTTGAAACAAATATTATTCAATGACTTAAAAGCAATATGTACTTATATAAGTACTTATGTCATTATGCTTAATTAATGAAACAAAAAAGGATTTGTATTTTGTAACTAGAAAACTGCATTTCCTAAGATTGGTTGCATCACTCATTGGTTGCATCACTTAAGCGGTTACCACTTGTCTACTGATACATGGTTGCTAAGGTATCCCAGGTGATTGCAATGGTGTTGCTAAGTGCTAGATAGCAGCTAGGTGAATGCTAAGCAGTTGCTATGGTGTCCCATTAGGTTTCTATGTCATCTCGGGTTGTTGCTCAGGTGTTGCCAAGTGGTTGTTGTGGTATGCCACATGGTGAGTTGAGTACCTCTAGTCTGACATCATCATGATATTTCGTTCCAATGGGGAAAATGGATTTTTTTGCAATGTGCATTCACGATTAATTTTATTCATATTTTTATTCTTCATTTTGTTTTGATTGAAGGCACAAATACATGGCAAATGTGTAGAAGATATTTCTGCTTTCCACTAAAACAATCTTGTAATGCAAAACAATGACTTTTCATCAAATTTGAATCACAAATAACAATGTAATAAAAATGCAGCATCAGTTACACTCTGCACTTTTGGCAAGATATCTGTGCATATTTTAATAAACAAGTGCAAAATAGGACTAAATGACACCACACTTATATTGCTGTCAAAGGTAAGTGCAAATTCTCTTCATTAATGCAGTGAAGAACATCCTATTTATTGCTGTTCACTCGTATCCATTTATGTTTATGAATCCATAAAAAGTAAATGCTCTTTCTGCGAATCGTAATAAAGCCCTGTTCCTGATTTCATTTTATGTCAGTAGGTGATGTTGGAGATGATAGACGGATTCGCCCTGCAGAACAGCTTTTAATATAACTGAATTTAAATCACCTCCAGATAAAACAAGCACCTTTCAGCATCTAGTTCTGCAATGTAATCGTACCGAACACTGGAAGACATGGCACAGGAGATTAGACAGGCATGTTTTGCAGAATTTGCTGCTCTTATGTTATTAGGACCTGTTACGGGTGTATGCTGGGTTCAGGCCTCTGAGGAAAGCAGGTGGTTTTAAAAGCTCATGTTGTTGCCAGGTTTGTAATGGAGGTGCATGTTCAGCTTATTTCCCTGTCATGTAGCTCACACTGGGGCCGTTCTGTCGCCACGCTCGTTCCAAAGCTGCAGTCTGCTGCTGGGCTAGACCCGTCCTGTGCAGAGTCATAGCAAGTTGTGCAAGCTGTTTCTTTCCTTTTTTTTTATTCTGCCCCAACAGAACAACTATTACTTCTTGATGTAATCCTCCGCAATAAAGCCCTTATTTTGTTTTTATCTTGCCCTGGCATTTGGATGCGGGTAGATATTGTGTTTTGTAAGGCATAGGGTGGAAGCAGGATATTACTGGATGATGCCAAGCATGTCAGTAAGGGTCCATGAGGGGTGTGTTTGCAAGTGCAGTCCCTTCTGTCTGGGCCCAGGTTCAGAACTCATCTTCGGCCTCCCAGAGACTGTGGCTAATCACTTCATCTTTGTCTCAGGTGAACGCCCAGATGGGTGGGTTCATGTCCTTGCTTTGTACAAACAGCAGATGTACACGTAGGTTAGGCTATTCCCCTCCTTCATTTACAGTAATTATTACCTAAAATGATGCCTCTAGCAGAAATTCGTCCCTCGACAGTAGAGACAGTTTCTCCAACAAAAGCATTATGAACTCTTTTAATACCCTTGTTTTTGGAAGAAACTATGAATGAGCAGCTGTCCCAATATTTTTGCCCATATAGTGCACATGGAACTACATCCTGTCCCTGGCAGTAAAACCTGTAAATGACAGCACTGTGTTTGGTGGGATTCCTGAGGGACAGGTCAGAGCAAAGTCTGCCTCACTCACAAAGCCCTCAGAGAACAGGTTCTGGCCATTTTTCTCTTCATCTTTTCTCCTGTGCATGCACAGCGGTCTGTACACAGAATAACAGTTTCTCACTTTAGAAATACCTGTCCAAGCCACCATGGCAGTGCTGACCCTCGCACTCAACAGGAATATAAATGAATGTGGACAGCATTTGGACGGTGTAGAGTGGGGAAATGAAGTCACCTCAGGTGGCCTTACACTTCTGCTGCTGTCATTTCACCTACTGCCACTGTCCAGCATACCTCTCTTCTCTTCTCTTCTCTTCTCTTCTCTTCTCTTCTCTTCTCTTCTCTCTTCCTTTGTTGTCTTCCTCTCTGTCATTGTCTTTCCTTGTATCAACATTTGCTCTTTTTTACTCTTTTCTTTTCTTTTTCTCCTCCCTTCCCCCCTCTTCTCCCAGTTCCACAGCTGAAGTTTGTCAGTGATTTAAGATATCAAACAGCTTGCAGTGTGGAGCAGAGGGAGGACGGGTCTTTTTGAAGCTGTGAAGACTGCTTTGGGGATTTGTTAATAGCGGTGCGGGCCTGCCAGAGGCAGTGAGGAGAGTTTTCCCGGGGATAGTGTTTGTGTGTGTGTGTGTGTGTGTGTGTGTGTGTGTGTGTGTGTGTGTGTGTGTGTGTGTGTGTGTGTGTGTATTCGATGCGACAAAAGTGCTGAATCATGATGAGTCAGCACAGCCTAAAGCTGCGAGCGCATGAGAATCGAGCTCTTTTAACAATCCCCTGTGTGCCTGCCCGCCCACTGGCACTTCCTGCCCATTCGAGTGCTCACAAGCTCCGGTGGAATCTCCTTGGAAGGCCAGAATTGAGCGGTCAAGTGGAACATCTCTGCCAGTGAGCTTCTTAAGCCAACCCTCCTGGGCACAAGCAGAGCTGGACTGTACCAACACGCTGCATCCGACAGAGAGTATTGTACTGACTGTGGAAAGAATCATAAGACTCCGGGATTATGTGTGTTCTTATTGGGATCAAGGTTTTGACTGTAAACATATCAGTAGATGCAGCACTGACGGTGAAGGTAGTGCTGAAGCATTGTTTGCTCGTTCGTACTAATGTGTCCATTGTAGTAATATGACATTATATGTAACAGACATGACAAACTATAATCTGTCCATTACTGCACATGCTGTCATGCTTCTGTGAGAGTGCATATATATTTTGGTGTATAGCATGGGAATCGTGTTGAAGAGACTAGCTCTGGGTATGCCAATAGCACCAAAACCACAGTGGTAAGAGCAAACTAAAAAATCATGAGAAGGAAGTGGTGAGTGGGAAGGTTTTTTATGTATTATGTTCTTTGTTTCTCACTCAAAACATTCATATTTCATGTGCCTACCTTTTCACTTAAATTACAGTGAAAGACAAAATACAAATCTTCTATTTTTAGGGGGCGGGGATACTGCCCCAGATAGCAAAAACTATCTTTTCTGGATCCGAAATGGATCAGTGGTAACATCTAGAATGGATCTGGAAACCAGCAAGTCCAACCAGCAATTTACAACAGTTCTGGATCAGGATTCTGAGCAAAACTGGTCTGGACTATGGACAGATCGTTATATGTTTCTGCTGTGGACAGGATCCATTCACCATCGTCTTTTTCTGGTCCAGTTCCATTCCATCTCTTCAGGGTCAGGTCTTGCACGTTACACCTTGCCATAAAATGTCACTCAGCAACCAAACTCCCCTGTGTTTAGTCAACTCTGACAGAGTTCAATTAAAATGGATTAAATTCAATCAACACTGATAAGAGTTCAATCAACACTGATAAGAGTTCAATCAACACTGGTTGAGTTCAATCAACACTGGTTGAGTTCAATCAACACTGGTTGAACAGTGGTAGTGTTCAATTAACACATGTAGAGTTCAGTCAACTCTGGCAGAGTTCAATCAAAACTGGTAGTGTTCACTTAATACTGATAGAGTTCAGTCAACACTTATAGAGTTCAATTAACACTGACAGTGTTTAGTCAATGCTTGTAGAGTTTAATCAACACTGCTAAAGTCCAGTTAACACTGGTATTGTGCAGTCAATACTGGTAGAGTTCAATTAACACTGGTAGAGTTTATCATTAGTAGAGTTCAATTAACACTGGTAGAGTTCAATTAATGCTGGTAGAGTTCAATTAATGCTGGTAGTTTAGAATTAATGCTGAAAGAGTTCAAGCAACACTGATTGATTTCAATTGACATTGAAAGAGTTAATAAAAGAGAAGCTGCTATATTAAACTATAGATGTACAGATGTTTGGATGTACAAGTCTGTAACCATCTTTAGTTTGTTTAATCAATACAAATTAATTCCAAACTAAAGTTAATGGGCAATATGGACAAAGAAGCATATCTTGATATTTTAGTGGGATGGTAATATACGATATACCAGGGTTTCTCAGCCTGTGGGCCGAGAGTCTGCAGACCCATCGTTAGGGTGAGGCAGTAGTTCAAGGTGGGATGGAAATGGCACTTGATCATGATCATTAAGTCTGAATGCAAGAACATACACATATATTTCACTCTGAATTCCATATTTTGTTATTAGACATGTCTGATGTTGGACACATATTTACTGCTTGTTTTTGTGAGCTATATTTGGGACAGATGTTTTAATTTTTTTTTTGTTTTGTTTTGTTTGGTTTTTGTTTTGCCGCTATGCTTTCTACTTAAAAACAGGTGGGCTGTGAGGTGGAAAAGGTTGAGAGCCACAATATAAAATGTATGATGTCAAAAATAGGACATCCCATGAAATGTTTCTCCTGAAGTTAACGAAATAATGAAGAAAATTGTGGGAGAATGTTCTGGAATTTAAATGCCACTAGCAGTGTCACCTGGCTGTGCTTCTGGGCCTATAGCACTGAATGGACATTCAAAAATGTCCATTGGGGTATATTGTGTAATTAGATATTTATGTGATTAAGTGGTTATTCTGTAGCAGTGCTCAAAAAACCTTTTGTAACACCTTTATTTTTAGGAGCGTAATGTTAGGAATAGGCCTTTAATTCCTAAAATTTTCCTCACAAACGTTTTGCCAGTTTTATTTTTGCAGAGAAAAGTTCAAGCAGAGTTTAAATCCTGTTGAAGCTCAGGTGACAGCTGCCTATGTTATTTATTTATATTGAATTAAACCATATTTATTTCATCAGGCCTGTGACTTAAACTGTTCCTGACTGATCCAAAATGAATTTTCCCTGAGCTGAAGGTTCTTCTTCCAGACCTTGACAAAGTGGCTACACCTTCCAGTAATTGATGCTTGTACTTGTGGTGCTTGAAAGATTCATTAGAATTTTCTATGTTTCTGCCGAAATGTGCTCAAAAACTTCACAACTGAAGAAAAAGTCAACAAATGAGAAAAATATTATAGTTGCTCATTTATTTGTTGACGGAATTACACATCTGTGAGTGGTAAAATTATGAGAATAGGATTCACATAGGATTAACAGATCATTTGAAGATGAAACTAGAGTGAGATGTTTTCAATCAATGAGAGACAATCAGGTGTGAGTGGGGTTTTATTTAAAGAGCAGAGATCTATCAAAGTCGGTTCTTTACACCACATTTATGAAAATGCATCTTGGCACAAACAAAGATTTCTGAGGAAGAGTTTTTGATGCTCTCTACCAACCCACAGTCAGACCGACTGAGTACAAAAGGAGGAAATTCAAGACCATTGTTACCCTTTTCAGGAGTAGCCAACCAACAAAAATCTCACTAAGAGCAAGACATGTTAAAGTCTGTGAGTTCAATAAGGAACATAGTTATAAACAGCTGAAGGCCTTTCTCACATTGACTAATGTTACTGTTTTCCATCAGGAGAATACAGATTAACAACAGTGTTCATGGCAGGGTTGCAAGAAGAAAGATGCTACTCTCAAAAAAGGACAAGCCATAAGTCAACTAGAACAATGATTTATAGATAGACAAGTCCGATATATATTTTTTTTGTTAGAATGAGAAGGGTTTAGAGAAAATAATGTACTACATTCTAGCTTTGAAACATTACTCTATCCATGAAACATGGTAGTGGTAGTATCATGGTTTTGACCAGGATGGCTTGTCATCATCAATGGAACCAGTTAATTTTAAAGCAAATCAGAATATCTGTCCACAAGCTAGATCTCGAGAGAACATGGTTCATGCAACAAGAAAGTAACCCTAAGCACATAAGTTGTTCAACAAAAAAATGGTTAAAGAACAATAATGTGAAGGTTGTGAAAATGTCAATGTTGTGTATGTCCAATAGAAATTTTGTGGAAGGACCTGAAGCAAGCAGTCCATGGGACGAAACCCACCAACATAAAAGAGTTGAAGCTAAAATATTTAGTTGCAGTTCTTGCAGGACAAGAAGGGTCACAATAAATACTGAAAGCAAACCTTCACATATTTTGTCCCTCACAGATATGTTATATTGGATCATTTTTTGAAAAATAGATATATAGAACCTTCTTAAGGATTTGCTAACTTCCTAGCCCCACTGTACATTTGTTTGAACTGATGATTTTGGTTCCTGCATTTTAGTAATGGCTCCAAGAGACATTCCTGACTTGTATAACTCTATGATCATCCCTCTCAGATCTGCAGTGAGCTCCTTGGGCTTTCTTACTGTACTGTGTTTTGTCCAGTCCAAAGAAAGCTGCCAAACAAACCCTTTTAATGTGGGGCAACATTAGCTGTAGCCAGTCATGATAACTTACAGAATTTTTGGAGGCTGTGTTCACGAGTTAAAAGACATTTTTTTTTATTAAACCCAATAGGAAATTGCAAATTCTTACAGCAGTACCATCTATATAAAGTAGAAAAAAAATAAAAATGATAAAAAAAAATGTATTAAAAAAAGAATTATTGAAAAGAATTATTGGAACTTTCAGCACCACTGAATTAATAATAAAAGTGGCTATGTTGACATTTTGTCAATAAATAATTTTGACCCTGACTTGATTTATGAAACATAAGGGGGTCTGTGTAAGGCTAGTTTTTTGGTGATGGCACTGTTTGCCTGATCTTCTCTCTCTTCCCTTTGAAGTCCTGAGCAAGGAGGTGCAATGACTAGTCTCTTCACTAAGACTTGGAGAATCTTAGTGTTGGACAGAGTGGAGGCCTGCTCTGAGCTTGATTAAGCCGTCCCTAGGACACCACAGGGGTCGCATTCTCCCCACTAAAGCCCTGCTCTGCTGACTCAGAGCTCAGAGAAAAGAAACTCTTGCTGTTGTGAGGTTTTTTTGTTTGTTTGTTTGTTTGTTTGTTTGTTTTTTCAGAAAGCACTTTATGCTCTGCAGTAACCCCCTCATTTTGATTGAATGTTTTCCTCTTTTTGGTGTTTGGGGTTGTTTCCAGTTATTCTCTGACAGGCTGACACAAGTTTCTCTCCTTAACATTAATATGAGAAGACACGTGTGGATGTGCAAATTGTCACATGGGTAAATTGGATGAGCTGTCTGTTAGGGGATACTTGTTATGTTTGTATTGTGTTGTATTCTCTCTTTCTGTGTCTCTTTCTGTCTCCTTCTCTTGTGCTCTTGCTCTCTCTCCATGTCATTGGCACATCTTTTGATTAAGAACAGCATTTTTGAGAGGGCACTTGACGGCGCCCATCTCGCCCTGTTGTTCAGGCTTTAATGAGCTCTTTAAGCTCTCAGCCGAGCCCCAATGAGCTGCTCCCTTCAGTAATTACTCTTATCACTGGCGTAGACACACGCACACACACATACACAGAGACAGAGCAGGCTCTGCATTTATATTCACTGTCGTGCACAGCAGATGGGTGTGCTGTACGTTTCTATATGCATTGAAACAATGACAGTTGTATACACTCATTTCATATGCCACTCTTTTCGCCCCATTATCTGCACTACGTGAATGAGATGAATGGGCTTGGCAGCGGTGGCAGGCTCAGAGCTTTGTGAAAGGCTAAATCTGAATCTGCATGAAAGAGTGTCAATTTGCTGTTTTGTTAAGACAAAGGAGAGAGAGAGACACTACATATGGGATGGGTAGAGTGGGGGGAGGGCAAGGAGGGGAGTGTGTGGGTGAATGAGAGAGAGCGAGAGGCAAGGCAAATGCACTGGCAGACTGAAAATTGTTCCATGTTTTCTTCTCCCATTAAGAAGAAAATGTCTTGCACTCTGTACCATTATGCACAGGTTCTGGCAGGTGAAACAGTCCTTCGTTTCCAACAAGGCAGATTACAGAATTGCTCTGCTGTAAAGTTTGCTTAAAGTGGCTGAAATCACATGGAGAACATGAACCTGTTTAGGTGAATGATGTTTGTGATCAGCTTGGTTTTTATACACTATGTGGCCCTTCTAATGGATGGAATCCAACACATAAAGTTGTTCCCATTGATGACACAGATGTGCAAATGCACGTATTTTGCACCATGCCTAATTCTATAGATGTTCAAGAGTGGTGTAAATTCCCCAGGGCTTGAGTTGAAGAGTCAGGGAATTGGGGTTGAGGTGAGGTGCATCATCCAGACCTTCATAATGCTCTTATCATTGAATGCAATCAGATCCTCACAGCAATGCTCTAAAGTCTAGTAGAAAGTTATCCTTTGACAGTAGAGACAATGACTCCAAAAAAAAACAACATTTAATTTAATACATTTAATTTTCCAAGAAAAAAATTAACAAACAGGTGTGCCAATACCTTTGGCAATAAAGTGTCTTTACGATATACATTTTGTATTGATAGACTACACTTTATCTCTCTCTCTCTCTCTCTCTCTCTCTCTCTCTCTCTCTCTCTCTCTCTCTC